>JAADWH010000304.1:0-27906 GCA_023335995.1 Globisporangium nagaii
CGTCGAGCGAGGCTGGCACAAACCGCAGATGAAGGAGCCCGTGGACGTGGATGCCGCGATAGCAGATATCGAGAAGTTGGCGTCAACTGAGCTGAGCGCTACAGTTGCGGTGGCGCTGGGCGATGCAATCATGAAACTGATTGAGCAGCTCGAAGAGTTTGAGAGAGTGGAGCCGGCGACTTCGACTCCGCGGCGAGATGTCACCTGCGGCAGATGCGGCGAAGCGAATCCTCGCGAGTACGTGTTCTGCAACGAGTGCGGCAACGACATCGAAGTCGCGGAGGGCATCAAGCTGTAAGCAACGATGCTCGAAACGAAAGTCTGATCGGTCTGTGTGTTTCTACGAGTGTTTCGCTGACTAGCAGAGGAAACGGGTGGGCTGGAAGGCCGCAGTGTCGCCACGGTGCTCGCTCGCACTGCCACCGCCGACAGTGATAAGCAGGTTGCAGCCGAGAACATTCGAGGCTAGCGATGTTTGACGGATGCGTTGGGAAACGAGTTCACCCACGCATCGATTCGATCGCGATGGGGTTCACAAATGGGTGCGATTGGCGGGAACAAATTGTCAGAGAGTGGCTGGAGACACAGACTCGTCTCAGTCATGAAATGCATCCAGTGTATCGTATCCGGTGAGGTGTGTAGTGTACACTGATTTATGTATACATTAGACATGGAGCATGACAAAGTGACTGCAACGCAAGCCCTTTGTCGCACGTTATCCGGAACTGCACACATTATCGCCACGGTATACGAATCAAACAGAAAAAGCTGTGCCAATAGTCGCTGCCCACAAAATGTGCCAGCAGCATGATTTACCACTCCATCTGCTCTGCAGCCACACACCACACCTCATTTGCGAACCCCTCCGCCGCAGCTTCAAATCAGCGCCGGAGCTCAGCCACGAACTCGGCGCGTCAGTCCCTCCCCTCCCACGACAGCAGTCCCTCGAGGCTCGCTGACCTCCAGGGAAGCTCACGACGCCGACGGAGCTCCAAGTTTACAGAGACGGTCCCCGCTCTCACTTTGCAATCTTCGCGCTTTCGATCGCAGCAGACGACAGGCGACCACCCTCTTCGCGAGCTCCAGCGAACACGCAGCATCCCGGCATGGCGGTGGCAGCGCACGCGCTCGATGACTACCGCATCCCCGGCGTCGACTGGACGATCCAGTACACGCTCGACACGATCTACGGTGTCTGTCTCGAGCTCAACCCGCAAATACGATGCCACCACGTGCACGAGCGGCTTGGACTCGTGTACTCAGAGCTCCAGAAGACCGCCAAAAGTGACGACAGCAGCGAGGCGGTCTCAACGTACGGCAAACTGCTCACAGCCGCGCTGCAGCTACTTAGGACGCACGCGAGCAGGAAGCGACTCTCGCGTCTGGCGTCGGAGCGCTGGTTCGCCCAGCAGCTGCAGAGTCTCCATGCCGAGATCGACGCGCTCTTCGCGCTGCTCGACTTACCGTCTCAGCCTCCAGCGTGGAAGGAGCAGTGGGGAGAGGACGAGAAGACCCAGCGCGACATCAAGCAGAAGCAGTACACGGACGCCGCTGGCTTGTGGCGCATCGCCTCGGAACTCAAGGGCAAAGGACTCGTTCAGGCGGTGCTGGAGCTCAAGTTCGAGATCGAAGTCAAGACCCAGGAGAACTCGCCAGAGCACGTCGCGCTCATGCGTCAAACGCTCGAGTGGGTGCTGAGCGCAATGAAGACGAGCGCTCCGGCGATCCCCGCGTGGTTCATCCCGAGCTACGATGTGTATTGCCCTGAGAGATCCTTCGGTGTGGGCTCCTTCGGCACGGTGCACCGCGGCACATGGGGACTAGCCTCGCCGGTGGTCGTCAAGCGCCTACTCACCTCGGGCAACGAGGTTTTCCGACGCCAGTTCTCAGCGGCGGCCACTGTCGGCTTGCTGTCGTCGTCGAACAATATGATGCAGTCGTCCTTCGTCAGCGAGCTCGAGCGCTGGTCGCAGCTGGATCACCCGCATGTCTTCAAGCTCTACGGCGGCAATCACGTGGCGTCGCCCATGTTCTTCGTCTCCGAAGACGCGACGGCGAGCGGGAACTTTGCCGAGTACTTTCGCGAAGCGGAGAACAAGCAGCGACTGTGGCGGCTTTTCTACGAGGTGGCGCTGGGACTCCACTACCTCCACAAGAACGAGGTCGCGCACGGCAACCTCAAGTGCAACAACCTGCTTGTGAGTCAGAACGGGCTCGCGAAGATCAGTGACTTTGGTTTCAGTGTCGTGCGGTCCAAGAACACCGACGGCTACCGCTCGGGTCTAGCGTTCTCAACCCGGTGGAAGGCTCTGGAGAGTCTTGGGAACGACACTGACACGGCGAGCGACTCGACGTTTGACTCGGACGTGTACTCGCTGGGCATGTGCATCACCGAGGCTGTGACGGGCGATGTGCCATGGGGAGCGGCGGTGGATGACGACACGATCCTCGGGAATTTGCTCGAAGGCATCGCGCATCCTCGGCCAGACGGATTGTTCACCGACAAGCAGTGGCAGCTGGTGAGCGCGATGTGTGCGATCGATGTGAACGAGCGCGTGAAGCTCAGCGACGCGATCGAGATGCTCAAGGACTTTGCCGACGAGGAGAACCGCAAGTCGCTGCTGATCACGAGCCCTTAGCGAGTTTTTATGCGTTCAGGTTTCGCTGCGAGTATCCCAGTTCGGTAGTTCCAGCCTGGAACATTGGTCCCCAGATCGCTCCTCGACGACGATTAATCGAAAGGAGCTCCGTTTTTCACGCATGATGCCTCCGTGGCAGCACCATCGTGCTTCTTTCAGCGCAGCGGAAATGCTCAAGTCAACGCTCGTGGATTCTCGATGTGCATCTCAGCGACGGAGGCATCTGTACTCGATGGGAATCGAGAGCGAAGTTGTGCTGGCGTGAGAGTGAACCCATTTGCTTTCCTCGCTGCCGCTCCTCAAGATCATCTTGAGTCTCTCCGTCGCCATGTCGGATCTCGCGTACTTTGATCCGCAGGCGAGCCAGAGCATGGTGTGGGTCACGGAGCTCGACGACGTGGCGAGTCTCGCACTGGACTTCAGCGTGACGGGGAAGTGAGGAGATGGAAACGAGGTGGCGGTGACTGTGGATCTGATCGAGAACGGTCGCAGCACTGCACTTCGCCACCGGGTCGTGCCGAGTGCCCGTTGCCGGCTTCAGCGCGCTGACGAGTTACGACGCCCACCTCAGTCCGTTTACGCTGCACATGGCGAATGCGCACAAGAGCGAGTACATCTCGAGCCACGCGTGCTTCAACCGCGTGCAAGTGCCTCTGCGAATCACGCGAGAAGATGGAGATGCCGACGGTGTCCACCCCAGCCCACAGCGACACAGCGTGCGATCAGCTCAGTGGCGACGAGAGCCAGAAGACTACCATGGATGCTGCTGTGGGGTTTGCTGGACAGAGGGCTCGAGTTCTTCGGATTATGGCCGCTCGGACAACCATTCCTGCGCGAGGTGCTCCAGGATGGTCGTCAACAACATTCTCACGCGTCGCAGATTCGCGCTGTGATGGTAAACTTTGAGCGGCAGTTTACTCTCCACCCTGTGTAAAATGGCATCGACATACGGAGGCTGTGCACTCGCGTCACAATGATGATGGCGGCTGCGACTCCATTGGCGGAAAGCACGCGCTCCCATGCTGCAGCCACCGAATCCAATCAGCCATGAGTGATAGTCTAATAACCTACATTCTGCGATGACGCTCCTGCCACCGACTGAGAGGCTGGCTGTTCAGGTGAGGTTCGCAGATTGGCGTGTCAAACCAGACAAAGGCCGAGCGCGTCAGTCTCACTGCGCAACTCGCCGCCCACCTCACACGCACGCACGCACGCACGCACGCGCGTCGAGCCTCATCCATGCTAATGAGCCTCCGCCTGCGCGCTCTCCAGCAGCACCGCACTGCGCTGGCGATCCAGCGCAACGCCTCGTGGTTCAGCTGGAACGCCTCAGCTGCTGCTGCTGAGAATGCCTCAGACTCGGACGCCGTGGCTGCCGCGAGAGCTGCTCGCCGAGCTGCACGTGTCAAGCCTCGCGCCATCGAAGGCACCGTGCCGGTACGCTGCCACTGTGCTACGCTCTATCCAGACTCGGTGTTAGGCTGACTGGCTCACTGGTTGTCGTTGGCTCGCTTGCTGGGGTAGTACTACGAGCGCCATTTCGTGATCGTCGACCAGCACGGACGCGCCGAGGATTGGCCCAAGAAGCTCGAGTTCTCGGACCACATCATCGCCTCGTACGCCAAGGTTCGCTCACCTTCTCATTGTATACACTGTCCACCTATCTGTGGCTCGTGTGCGCTAATCTTGTCTGTCTGATGGCAGAACCTGAACGCGATCGAGCAGCTCCGTGGGGGCGACGCCAAGTCGAGTCCGCTGACGATCACTGCTGCGATCCCGTACGCTGGCCCAGAGTCCTGTCGAACACAGCCGCTTCAAAGCGCTGAGCCTGAGCGACCAGCAACCGAGGCGCACGACGTGCTCGTGTTCCCAGACAACATTCGCGTGCACGACGTGTCCGAGGCTCAGAGTGCGTGGCAGTTGCTTTCTTTGAGTATTGGGTTGTGTGGACTGCCAGCCACCAGTGGTGTGCTTATCTGCTACTCTGTGCATCTGCGGTGTACACCAGTCGAGGCTTTCGTCCAAGAAGGCATCTACAACGCCGACAACCTGGTGTCTGCGCTCGAAAAGCTGTACGTTTAAGTGCATTATTCCGCAAAAAGTCTACGGCAAACACGTCGAACTCGTGGCTAAAGTGTAGCTTGTGCCGATCCTACGACAGGAACCTGCGGCAATCTCGTATCGAGCCAGGCTTCCACATGTTCGCGTGCGCACATGCCAACCGAGATTTCCGCTGCGCCTGTGCTGGACCAAAGCTTCTCGAGTGGCTGCACGAGGTCGCCAGCGATCCAAGTTCGAAGTCTCCGCCGCTGCACCTCTGGGCTGCGAGCCATTACGGCGGCCACCGCTACGCCGGCAACTGCGTCGCGTACCCGAGCGGCGACTGGTTTGGCTTGGTCAACTCGAAAGAAGACGTGCAGCAGATGGTCGCAGCCCTGGTCGACGACGCGCCGCTGCGACTCGCAGATCAGTGGCGCGGCCGCATCCGCATGTCCAAGGAAGAGCAGATCGAGGCGCTCAAGCAAGCCATCGAGGGGTAAGCGCTTCGCCCACATTTTGAAAAGGCTTGGACAGCAGAATACATCTATGCGGGTTTGTTCATGGTCGAGCAGTCGATTCACGCTACTTGCCTCTACAGCTCATCACCGTTGTAGCTGCTGTACCTCCTCTGGCTCGCTCGCTCGGACTCGCTATCGCTCATCCTCTGCAGCTTCTTGTACGCTTCCTGGACTTTGTAAAACATCTTCTGCGCATGCACCGCGTCGTCGCCCGCGTACTTGTCCGGATGCCACTGGAGCGCGAGCCGCTTGTACGCATTCTTAATCTCCGCCTGACTGATCTTGCCTTGCTGCCCGCTGCTCTCGTGCAATCCGAGCACTTTAAGATGCCGCTTGCGTCCCGAGATGTCGATCTTGCTCTGGAAGTCGCGCCACGAGTGCTCAAACGTGGGCTCGTCCGCCTCTGCCTCTTGGCTCAGGATGTCGGCAAACAGATCGTAAAAGTGCCGAAAGAGCTCCTCCGAGCGCAAGACGTTTTCTGCGGCTTCGGGGAACGAGTGCGTGCGCGCCTGGCCGTTGACGATGATCGTCACCTCGCCGTGGAAGAACACGGCGGTGGCCAGCGCGCCAGCGAACGCGCCGAGCAGCGCGTAGTACACCAGCAGCGTGCGCCACCAACCGGGTCGCTTGGGCTCTGGACACTCGATGCCATCGCTCTCTGTCGCGTCTTCTGCTTGGATGCTAGGATCGTGAGTGATCGCTGCTTGCACACACTCGTTGTCCGCCACCTCCACAAAGTGCCATGAGCGAGAGTACCAGAACACAGCACAGCCGAGCAGCACTGCGAAGCCTTTCGCCTGTCTGTAACTTGGGTGCGTCACGCCAGCGCCGTCCGTAGCGAATGCACAGTACGCTGACATCACCACTCCAATGACTGCCACACCGACGCGCTGGAATGGCGACGCCACCTGCTCATCAAGCGCTACGCCAGTGAACCAGATACCCCAGGCTGCACCAGTGGCGAACAGCAGCTCGTAGAGCCACTCGTACGCCTCGCGCGGGATGAGCGACGAGGCGATGGAGCCAAACACGTGCGCCAAGACGAGCTGCATCCACACAACGAGCCACGAGACTGGCGGCGCGCGGTGGAAGCGCTGCTCGATTCGCTTGAGCGCGACGAACTCCGCGTCGCGGTTCGCCTGCGCCACGAAGCTCGGCATGCAGAGCAGGTCGCGCCACCAGCCGAGGCCGCACATGTTGAGCGTCGCGGCGTGCAGAAAGGCGGCGCGTGGACGGCGCAGATAGAGGTGGTGGAGCCCCATCCAGAAGCCCACGAGCCAGAGCAGGTACGCGACCGCCACGCGCTTGCGAGCCATGGTGTCTGGAGCTTTTGGATGTGTTGTGGTGACGAAAATGGAAAGTGGCCGATGTGAGGCGCGAACAATTATATCCGCATAAGCAATAAACACGCTGGTGTGTGCAGAGTAGCCGCCAGCTAAACCCTTGCTGGATTATATTCGCTGTGATGAGCGATTAAACACCTCTACATTGCTTTAGATTTGGTGTGCATGGTAGCGTCGGACGAAAAGTCTCTTTACCGTGTCGACCACACCGTAGCCATTAATGAAGGCTCGACATCCGAATCTTGGTGTGGTCACTTCGACGACCTTTCATGCTCCACACCGACACTTACATTCCCACACTCAACGAGCGCAATGAGCAGCTCCATCGCCTCCTCCACCTCAGCAACCAGCACCGGCACCAGCAGCAAGGAAAAGGAGCCGTTTAAAGTGCGTGCGGAGCTCTTCGCGCCGACGCGCCTCGCGCCGACAGCCTACGCGCTGCTGCGCACGCGCTCGCTCGTGACCGACGTCATCGCGCACGAGTGCCTCTTGCTCGCACTGCTGATCGCCAGGACCACCGTGCTGACAGATGTCGCAAACGGCACTGCCCAGCAACAGCTGCCCCGCATTGGCATCCTCGGAGGCGGACACATCGGTAGCGCAGTCGCCATGACGCTGCTGAGCTACGGGTATCCGCCCGAGCAGCTCGCGATCTCCACGCGACAGCCCGAGCGGACTCCGCGCTGCGAGGCGCTGCTGAACGCGACGCAGGCCCAGTTGGCGCAGTTCCACCGAGTCGCCAAGTACTTTGACAACGCGCGTCTGAGCCGCGAGAGCAACGTGCTCGTGCTCTGCATGCCGCCGTCGCAGCTCAAGAGCGTGGCGATCCAGATCAAGCACAGCGTTGGGATGGAGATTGCTGCTGCTGGTGAGTGGCCGCCGACGGTGGTCGTGAGCGCATTGTGCGGCGCGTCTACAGAGCTGCTGGCGAAATCCTGTGGCAGCGGCGGCGTGCGACTTGTGACACGCGCGCGCGTGAACGTCGCCGAGCTCACTGCTGCTCACAGGGATGGCGACGATGATGCCTTGAGAGGTGGTGATCCCAGTACGACTGTTGGTAATGCGAGCGGCGAGGGCGGGGACTCGATCGTTGACATCGCGGCGCGAGAGCTCGGTACGGCAGCCGTGCGATCCGTCCTCTTCAACGTTGCTTCTCTACCAGAGCTGCTGTGAGACGTGTAACATCTCTCGCTGCTTTTGCTGTTTGACTGTGTGGATGGTGCACGGAGCAGCTCGCGAGCCGCAGGGTGTAGAGGCGCTCGAGCAGCTCGTGGCCGCCCTGAGCCTCCGTCTTCACAGCCAGCACCAGCACGAGCAAGAGCAGCAGAGCGAGACGCTTTCACAAGGATCCGCAGCTTCAAGCTCACGCGCGAGCCAATTGGCTCACGAGATCCTGTTCGGCTGCTGCACTGGCACTCACTCTGTCCACACAAATCCCACGAGGACGAGGCGGGCATCCGGACGCAGAGACGAGGACGAGGGTGATGGCTGGAACCGCGAATGGGATCCGCTCCTGTCCGCGCTGCAGCTGGCTATGCGGCGGTCCAAGTCCAGCGATCACCCAGCCAGTGAGACTGTCGAGTGATCCAGCCACACCGGCATAGAGAGAGAGAGAGCTCTCTCATGCAAACTCAGACCAAGAACTCAGATGCAGAGGAAGAGACGGACTCCGAGACTCGTGTGAAATGGACACATGGCAGCGTAAAGTCTCTTCGCGCACATCAGATCCGCTCCGACTGACTTCTTCACTTTCGGACTGACGGATTGACTGATTGACCTGCGTGCAACGCCTCGGACTGGCTTTCTCGCACCAATTGGCCAAAAATGCAACAGCAAAACGCACAAAAGTGCGCGTTATTGGTCGACAAGTGACTGCGCGAGAGGAGGAGGGGGCTTCAATATGCGCAGGGAAATATTCAATTGATGCGTCGACAAAACGAACTTTAAGTGTCGACACCTCGAGCGCTTCTCCGCGCACAAGTTTGCTCAATTGGCCATCGGCCACGATCGGATGGCCGTCGCTCGTCGCTGAGCTCGTGTATGCGTGGCTGATGAGGCAAGCGGAGCTGCTAAAGTTCCAATTTCAATCTAATTCGTGAGGCAAATCACCGGTGCAGCTTGGATCAGGTGTCAGGTGTCGTCGCCGTCGTCTGACTTTCTCTGCCGCTGGGGCCTCCGCCGCCATCACCAGCACCAAGACATGAGCGAAAGGCAGGCTTGTGTGGGTTCTGCCTGTGAGGCCCCCAGCACGATCCCGGCGCTCGTTGCCCAGCTCTCGCGAGAGCCCCGAAACAAGATCCAGGCTCTCTTCGCGCCGAGGAGCTCTCCGCTGCTGCTTTCTTCACATCAGTTGTCAAGCGAGCAGGTTGGTAATGTCCCCACTCAAGTGGAAGTGCTGGTGCTGACCACTCATTTCCAGCTGGCCAAAAAGACAGCAAAAACAAATACAACAAGCAAAAACGAATACAACACAGCAAACTGACTGGATTTGTCGCGCGAAAGCTGTCCGACTCCCATACAAACGCCAAGTGAGCCGCGTCTTCGGAGCTCTTGGCGCGGCGAGGGAGAATGCTGCGTGACACGAGCGCCAGCTGGCGAGCGAGTGCTGCAACTGCGCCGCTGGTCTGCGCCTCGCATCCTCGCGCACCCGAGCAGCCTCTCTCTCCCTTCCTCTCGCCAGACCCGTGCCGCGCCGCGCCGCCGCCGCCGTACGGAGGACGACGCCTGCGAGAGAAAGCACCTGGCGGCTGTCCCACTCTTCTCTTCCCCCCTTGTTTCGGCATTTCCTTCTTTTTATTCCGCAAGGCCCTGTTTGGTCTGCGCCTCTGTTTGGTCTGCGAGACGCCACAGCTCGAGCCCAAGCCAAAGCCGCAGCCGCAGCGCGCCGGCGATCCCAGCTCCCATTTGCCGATTCTCGACCAACTTGTCCAGCAGCACAAGTCCCGCGCAACACCCAAGCACAAGCCCCGCGCACGCCACGCAAGACTCACCCCGACCCGTCTCGCTCGTGCGCACACGCAGGACAGCTCGACCGGCAAGCCTCCCATCGACTCTACAGCGATACAGTTGCGCGCCGCCACCCGCTCTTCTACCCGACGCCACGAGAAAGCCAGTCAGCCAGCTCCAGCATGGCCCAAGCCGCCGGTAACAACAACAACATGGGCGACGAGGTGGTTAACCGGCTCCAGTCGCGCTTCGCGCGCCGCCTGCGCGTGGTGACCGAGCCCAAGCACAGCAACAAGATGCACCGCACGCGCACGCTGAGCGAGCTCATCCTGCTGTCGCCGCGCTCGAGCCCGCGCGTGACGCCGCGCCACAACCGCTTCGACATGGACATCGAGGTGAGCGCGTTCTTCGCGGACGGCGAGGGCGTGGTCGACATCCTCGAGGCGCGGCGCCGCGGCGGCTTCTCGTCGTCGTCGTCCACGGGCTCGTCGTCGATCTTCGAGGAGACGGCGCCGGGCTCGCGCTCGAGCGACCTGGCGAGCCACGAGGAGGAGGACGAGGACAATCAGGAGGCGCACGAGGACGAGAGCATGGAGCTCGCGGCTGAGGACGGGGACGCGACGAGCTACGAGGCGATGGACGAGGCGGATCCGGAGCCGTCGGTGGTCGAGGAGCTCCTGGAGCCCGTGGCGGAGCCAGAGCCCGAGATGGAGGTCGAGTCCGAGACCCCCAGCGGGCCGAGCGTCGGCTCGGTGATCGACATGCTCTTCGAGATCCACACGGCGCTGAAGACGCGGCACTTGGGCCAGCGCACGGCGGCGTCGGCGCTCGCGGCGTCCAACCTGGTGTCGACGGTCGCGTACCCGGCGCCGGAGCCGATCCCGCGCGACGAGCAGCTCGAGAGCATCGAGAACACGCGCAAGATGCTCGAATGCGCGATCTGCCAGGAGGTGTTCACGAACGCCACGGAGGCGACGTGCTGCGGCCAGATCTTCTGCAAGGACTGCATCGAGCGCTGGGTGAGTGAGCGCGGCTCGTGCCCCATGTGTCGTGAGAGCATCGGCTTCTCGCTGCTCGTGTCTTCGCGCCACGCGCAGCGCATGGCGAACGAGATGAAGGTCACGTGCGCCTACTGCTCGGACGCGATGAAGAAAGCGGGGCTCGCGGACCACATGCTCACGTGCGACATGGCGCCGGTGGAGCCGCCTCCGCCAGCGGACGTGGCGCTGCGCAACCTGCTGATCGCGACGGCGCGCCTGAACACGGCGTTCCTGGCGCGGTTCCTCATGGCGCCGTCGCCTCCGCAGGCGCTCATGATGCAGTGCTACATCCGCACGCGCGGCGGCGGCAACTACGAGCTGTACACGCAGGACACGGACACGTTGCTGTGCACGGCGGTGCGTCGCCGCCAGTACGACATGTCGGTGAGCTTCTCGATCTACCTGGCGAACAACCTCGAGGGCTCCAGCTCGAGCAGCAACAACGCGAGCGCGAACAATAGCGGCGCGATCCAGGTGGCGCGCCTCGAGAAGAACTACATGGGCTCGCAGTACACCATGTTCGACACGTCCGGCGACCACCCGGTGGAGCTCGGCGCGGTCCAGTACGCGGCGACGTTCGGCAAGAGCCCTCGGCAGATGCGCGTGGCGCTGCCGCTAGTGGCAGAGGTGCCCGAGGTGGACAGCGCGAGCGACGGCGCGCCATCGTGGTCCGTGCAGCCGTGGCAGCCGAGCAACAAGGAGGACACGATCCTGGCGCAGGTGGAGAGCCCGGACCCGAGCAAGGTGCTGAACCTGATCAACAAGCCGCCCGTGTGGATCGAGTCGCTTGAGGCGTACTGCCTGGACTTTGGGGGTCGCGTGGCCGCCGCCTCGGTCAAGAATTTTCTGCTGTCGCACCCGGACGACATGGACAAGACGCTGATGCTCTTCGGCCGCACGCAGGACCGCCAGGTCTACTCGATGGACTACAGCCACCCGTTCTCGCCCGTGCAGGCGTTCGCGATCGCGCTCAGCAGCATGGACTCACACCTCGTCACGTTCGACTAGGCGCGTGGCGGCGTGAGCGGTCGACGACCTGAGTCCATATATATTAGTTCCCAGCCGAGACCTCCCGATCGCTCCAGCCCATCAAGCCGCGCGAGCGCAAGCGCAGAGGTTCCCTCAACTCGCCCGAGCCCCATAGAAAGTGTACCACAAGATTGTCCAAGAGTGTGTCTGTATGAATCCCGAAATGTACATTAACTGTTCTTTTTGCCTGCTGTTTGTCGTTGCGCGCCTCGTTTGTGCTGTTGCTGGATCTGGCATCAAGGCTGGCGTGTTGGTGGGGACCTCTGCCGCGGTAGGTCGAGATCGACAGAGAGCGTCGAAGCCACTCGCGCGTTTCTCGATGCTCGAGGCGTCGAGTGGAGGCGACATCCAGGGCTAAGAGAGAGAGAGAGAGAGAGAGCCACAGAACGGATCCTGACGAGCTTCAGCAGAGCGTGACGGATTCAGACGCTCAGCTCGGACTGCAGCTGGAGAGATTGAGAGGCAGCGGACGCCCTCGAGGGCGAGTCGTCGGTTTCCGAGGCTGGCTTTCGAGGCTGGCTCAGCATCGCATGACGCGCTCCAGCCGCCCACAGGAACAGCAGCCACAGATCCACGAACCATTCGTGGCTCGATGGCGGAGCGAACGGATGGCTGCGGCGAGATCTCCTCAATCGCTTGTCGAAAAGATCGCAAGAAAGATCGCGAGCGGATCCGCGGAAGTAGTCGAGCCGAGCCGAGCCGACGTCCTCGCTACATAAGTTATCCCCCTTTATTCGGCTGATAAATCCTCTGACAAATCGTAGTGGGTCTGATGCGATACAATTAGCACAGAGAAATCGGCCACTATCTTCTGCCCTAGCCCTAGGATGCGCGTAGTGGCCGATTTCTTGGTGTTAATTGTATCGGATCAGACCCACTACGCTTTCGAAGACAAACAAGAGAGGGGTACAATTAAAAGGTGGAAGTGAGGGTAAAAAAGGCAGACAAAAAAGAGCTGCGAGAGGGGGTACAATTCAGAAGTGGAAGGTGCAATCCGAAATGTCCCAACCTGCGCTGACCACGATCGGCCGCCGACAGTTTCTGCCAATCACAAGGCTCGGTTCAGACATCGCGAGAGCACGACCGCGTCGCCAGAGTCGGGATGCGCACGGCGATGTCACTCGCTCCCAAAAGTCCGCTTGGAAATCAGTGGCAGAATCCCCAAGCTGATCACTGTTTCCTCTACTCTCTTGGGCCGCGTGGGCCATCACGTTTGGCACGCAGGTTTCGGGCTGCTCCCAGTGCTTATTCCATTTCGGTGGTTGCCCTCAGCCCTGAGTTTTAGCGGAACGCACTGCGTGTCTTTGCGACTGGTACTGAAGCGGTATTCGCTTTTTCACGGCAAGAATTGGCCGCTCTCCATAGAAATTGCAAGTCAAACCGTCCAACATAAGTTGAAGGAAATCTCAAGCTTCGAGGATTTCTTCAACTTATGTTGGACGCATTCATACAAATAGCGAGCTAAACCGTCCAATGTACGATATGAAAAAGCTAATATCGCGCATTGGAGGTTTTCGCGAATAGTATTTTGTTAAGAAAATAGATCCCCGAACAAAAACGGTGCGGACACTGCGCATTGCAAACACTGTGGTTACATCGCGCGCCGCTGCGGGCAAAAGCTCCGCCAACTGTCGACACGAGCGGCAAGCGGTGGTGCACACGGCACTCGCGCTGCTGCTCACCCGCCTGACGCTCTCTGCCCACTGCCCGGCGCCTGCACAACGCAACGCGCCTCCCCGCCAGCACCAGCCAGCCATCCGTCTACCCGTCAAAACCCAGCACCAGTCTCCACGATGCTCGCAACTGGCGTCACGTACGGCGTGATGCTCGCGACGCTGCTCGTCGTCGCGGCGTACGCGATCATCGTGAGCCGCACCATGGAGGTCCACTCGGTCAAGAACTTCCTCAGGTACCGTGCTGGAGACTGCGGCGCTGCGCGTCTGATTCCGTGTTGAACACGCCATTCGCTGCTGATCACTGACCGCCTCCTCGGCTCTAACTGGCACGTTTCCCCGCCTCCTGTAGCGCCAAGAACTCGCTCGGCGCCTTCCGCCTCGCGTGGTGCTTCTTCTCGGCGGGCATGGGCTCCTGGACGCTCTTCTCGTTCCCGGAGATCGGCGTGCTCGCGGGCTCCTGGGGCATCATCGGCTACACGCTCTCGGGCGTGCTCGGCATGCTCGCGCTCGGCGTACGTCTGCGTCCCCTTGTCTTCTTCGCCTTCCGTCGTGATACATCGCTGCTGCTCTCCAAGCACTCATGACTGTGTCCTGTGTCTGTATATCGCAGTGGATTGGTCCATACACGCGTGAGCTGCTCGGCAACGGCGTGACGCTCACCGACTGGGTCAACAACGTACGTTTGGCGTCGTGCTGCAAAGCTGTTCCTCACCTGAACCACAGCCTCCTCAACACTATGTCCTTTTCCTCTCTCTGTTTCTCTATGTGCAGCGCTTCGGCCGCCCGATGCAGATCTACATCGCGCTCATCTCGGTCTTCTACCAGTTCATCTCGCTTGCGTCCGAGCTCACGACCGTCGGGTACCTCGCGACGATCCTGTCGCCCAGCGCACACCCAGTCGTGCCGATCCTCTTCGTGGCGATCATCACCAACATCTACCTGCTCATCGGCGGGCTGCGCGCGAGTCTCGCGACGGACGTGTGGCAGGGCATCGCCGTCGTCTCGCTCGTCTTCGTCGTATGCATCGCCATGGCGTTCCACGTGACGATCCCCGACGGCGCGTGGGAGTCCACGAACGTCGCGGCGTTCACGACCACGGGCTTTGAGACGCTCGTGACGCTTTGCATCGCCATCACGGCATCCAACCTGTTCTTCACAGGCTACTGGCAGCGCGTGTTCTCCGGTGCCGACGACGCCACGGTGCGCAAGGCGGCCGTGCTCGCGTCGATCATCATCATCCCGTTCACGGTCGCGCTCGCGATCTCCGGCATGGTCTCGTTCCTGGCGTACCCGGAAGGGACGTACTTCTTCGCGATCCTGCTCGACATGGGCCGCTTCTGGCAGGTGCTCGTGGCGATCGTCATCGCGTCGCTCGCGAGCTCCGTGTGCGACTCGATCCAGATCGGCATCTCGGCCGAGATCGTCGGCAACTTCCCGCAGCTCTCGCTGCTGCACGCGCGCGCGATCTGCGTGCTGCTCAACGTCCCGGCGATCATCATCGCGGTGCAGAACTACAACATCCTCACGCTCTTCCTCATCGCCGACCTGCTGTGCACTGCGGCTGTGGGTCCGATGCTGCTCGGCGCCTGGAAGCGTACGACGGTGCTCGGCGCGCATGTCGGCTCGGTCGCCGGCTTGATCACGATCTTCGTCTGCGGCGTGGCGTACAAGGGCACGTTCGTCGGCGGCTTCGAGTGGTTCGCTCTCCCCGAGGGGCTCTACAGCTACAACAGCATGGTGACGTTCATCGTGACGCTCATCGTGCCGATCGCCACGACCGTCGGCGTCTCGCTCGCGCTCCCGAACTCGAGCAAAGGTCCGTACCGCAGTGACTACTTCCCAGCCATGACCCCGGGCAACCTGGCGTAGATGCATGTATACAAGGCAGACTGCACGACGCCTGCGCACCAACCGCCAGTGTAGAGCATGTGCTGAGTCCTAGAGAGTGACGACATCAAATCACGATTTTCTCGGTAGATCCTTATCACACTGCCATCCAAACACACGCACACAGAGCCTGGCTACTTATTGTCTCCGCGTAGATCTTTGTGCCATCTTCACTTGTAGCTCTTGAGCGGCCACTCGCGCTTGTGCTCGTTCACAAAACTCTCGAACGAGCGCGGTGCCTTACCCAGCAGCGCCTGGACGGTGTCCGTCACCTGCGCCTCCGCGCCGCTCTCCAGTGCATTCGCCATCGCAATCTCGCTCGCGATCTCGTCTGGACGCACGCCCTTGATCCAGAGCGCCGTCTGCACGGCCCAGAGCGGATAGTGCGAGTACCGCACGCGCTGCCCCAGCGAGTGCGAGAACGACTCAGCCACTTGCGCGAACGTGAGCGCCTCGGGTCCAGTCAAATCGTACTCGCCGATATCGCCGCCAGTCGTTTTGTTCGCTGTCAAAAGCTTCACGACGGACTCGGCGACGTCCATGGGGTGCACGAACGCGACGCGGCCGGTCTTGACGGACGCCGAGAGCGTGCGGCCGCAGACCATGTTGTGCATGCGGCCGTAGAGGAACGTATCCATGAGCGTGCTTGGCCGCACGAACGCCACGTCCCCCTTGAACGCCGCTCGCTGGCTCCGGATCTGCTGCTCGATCTGCCAGTGCGCGCGGCCCAGCGCCACGCTCGACGTCTCGCCGAGCAGTCCCTGCGAACAGGACACTTTGATAATGTGGCTCAGCCCCGCTTGGCTCGCGGCGTGCACCATGTTCGCCTCGTACTCGACCAGCAGCGGACTGCCCGTCGACAGCGACGGCGACGACGACAGGATCACGCCGTCGCACGTCTCCATGGCGCTGGCGATCTCCTTTGGCTTGCTCAGATCCACGAAGAACTCGCCGCGCTCGGGAAGGAGCTGCGGGTACGAAGCGCGCATCTGGTGCAGCAGCGCGCGCTCGAACTGCGGCTCGTCTGGCGCCAGCACGACGCGCAGCGCGAGCGACTTGTCGGAGCGAGCGGCGGCAGCGGCGGTCTGCAGGATCGCCAGGCTCAGCGGCGCGGACTGCGCGATCGGCAGCAGGAACGTGCGCACCATTCTCGTGCTTCTTTTCGTCTTTAGCTTTTCTTCAACTCGTCCAGCTTTTGTTCTGCTCCTTTGGATCGGCAGCTTCACTTCAGATGTTTGAAATGGTGGCTGTCTGCATTGTTCTCCTCACCGCATTCATTGATAGCATTGATCGGATGGGAACGTGTGGGGTTAATGTCGCCATTATGGCTCCGATCTCACCTCACGACCTTTCGGGATCGCAGATCGAGACGAGTCCCCGCTTGGCGCCGTCCTCGATCGTCTGCTACCAGCTGCAGCGCCGCGACCTCTCTCGCTCCGAGCACCCCAGACCGATGAGCTCGCCGTCGACCGCCAAGGTCACTGCGCCGTCAACGCGCAACACGAAGCGCGACGTGAACGCCTCGCGCTCGCGAGCCTTTGGCGCGTCCTCGATCTCCAACTCGAGCCGCAAGGTCAACGGCACGGGTCAGGGCGGGGGCAGCAGCTCGCAGGCGGCGCGCGTGTACCTCGAAGGCGCGGACGTGACGCCCCAGTCGCTGCTCGTGAGCCGCATCAAGCCCTCGACGTCGCACGAGCAGCGCGGCGGCAACAAGGGCGGCAAGGGCGGTGGGACGACAGGAGCGCGCCGATCCAAGAACGCGCATGGCGGCGGCAACTCTGTCATGGGTGCGAGCGTAATTCTGAGCAGCGCGTCGGCGTCGTCACTGGACGACTCGTCCGACAACGAAGTGCTAGCCACCACTAGCAGCAGCAACAACACGAACAGCAACCGAGGCAGCGCAGCCAAGGGAGCTGGTGGAGCTTCTGGAGGCAAAGCGAGTGCGAGCGTCCCAGCAAGTCCTGCGGCAGCAGCGACGTCGCCTGGCTCAGGCTCGTCGCCAGCTGCGAACCAGCAGAACGACGATGACGACGCAGTCGGTCCTGAGAGCGATGACGCGGAGACGAAGAACCAGTCAGCTACATCCTCGGATATGGGATCTCAAGCCTCCTCAGCCGCAGCCTCAGCAGCCGCACAGCAGAAGCCTGAGCGCGCGCGCCGCCGCCCGATCGCGATCGAGCTCGCCGAGACACCGACGATGATGATCTTCGAGCTGCGCAGCGTGTGCGTGAGCTCGGACAGCAAGCACCACCAGGTCGTCGCGGCGCGCAACCGGCAGTACCTGGAGGTCTGCACCGCGAAGAAAGGTAGCGACAAGTTCGTCGAAGGCCGCTCGCAGACGCTGCAGCTCGCGCAGAAGGGCAAGGAGGTGATGACAGCGCCGCCCGCGACGCGTGACGCGATGTGCGTCGCCACGGACTGGGACATCTTCGACTGGTGCGTGTGGCACTTGTCACCACTGTCCTGAGCTTTCGTGACGCTGAGACTGAGCTCGTCTTGACTTGATATCTCTTGATGCTGTGTGGCGACAGCGCTCGCATCGAAGAAGACAACCAGAATGAGCACGACGAGAGCGGCGGGATGGACGCAGCCAGCATCGCTGCAGTGGCATCTGGAACCGGCAGCAGCGCCAGCAAGTCGGCGCGCGCATCGTCCGAGTACGAGAACGGCGAGCTGCAGCTCAAGCACCAGGTTGACGAGATCGTCGAAGCCACGCTTGTGTCTCCCGGCTGCGTGCTCGACGTCGACGGCGACATTGTCGAAGACCTCAAGGCGCGGCAGCACGCACGCACACGCCGCGTGAAACACGGCGGTGGGGGACACTCGAACAACCAGAAGTCGAGAGGGCACCACACAACCAGCAGCAACGCGAACCAATCGCAGCAGGACTTTGGCCGCTCGAGCGCGAACGCCATGATGAGCAACTCGAGCTCGTCGATGGCATCGCCGTCACAGAGCGGCGCGAACCTGTCGTTCAACGCGTCGTCGCAGCAGGACGCTGCTGGCGGCGGCGGCACGGACGACAGCAGCGGCAACTCGAGCGCGCAGAACAGCCAAGTGGGCATGAGCAGCGCGTCCCACGGCGTCCTCAGCGGCGGCAGCAGCGGCGGAGGCGCCGACGACAACAAGCAGAACGCCTACGCGCGCGCGAACACGAACGTGGACATCGGCGAGACGATCGCGCAGCAGCGCACGCGCAAAGTGCTCGGGTCGGCGTCGCTGCTCAAGACTGTGAGCATCGTCGAGAGAGCGGTGCAACAGAACGTGTACCACCAGCAGCACGTGCTGTATCGGAACTTCCCGTCGCTCGCGCTCGACGACGAAAGCAAATCGCGAGATCACCAGCAGCGTGGTGACAACGACTGGCGCTCGATCGGCAGCAGTGTGAACGGCAGCGGGGGTAGTGCGAACGGCTCGACATTTGCGAGCTTTGCGAACGGATCAGGTGGATCTCCACCGCTAGGCGCGCGTAGCGGCGGTAAAGGCGCGCTGGAGAAGCTCTGGGCGTTCCAGTGCGAGCTCACAGAGAACCGGCGCGTGTCGTGCCTCGCGTGGAACACTGTGAACGAAGATCTGCTCGCGGTCTCGTACAGTCGCGTCGAGGATCGACTCGAGTCTGCGGCATCGCCTGTGACTGCCAGCAGTGGTAGCAACAATCTTGGTGGCGGCGGTGTGGTCGGCACTGGCGGAGGCTACAGCCTAGGCTCGCAGCAGCCTGGAGCTCTCGGAGCTGCTGTTGGCGCTGTAGGAGCCACTGCTGGAGGCGAGAGCTCAACAGCTACCGGTGGCGACGACGACGGCTTGATCCTCTTCTGGTCGCTCAAGAACCCCGAGTACCCAGAGCGCGTGTACAACCTCGGCGCTGGAGTCATGTCGATCGATTTCAGCCACACGCAGCCGTACCTACTCGCGGTCGGGTTCGTCAACGGCGTCGTGGCGATCTACGACACGCGCAAAGACGACTCCGTGGTGCACACCAGCGCCGCTCACGACGCACTCGGTGGAGCCCTCAAGCTCCTGCACACACCAGCGCCGATCGCGACGAGCGAGGTGTCGACCGGCAAGCACTTGGACGTGCTCTGGCAGGTGAAGTGGATCAGCAAAGGCAGCGACCGCGGCGAGAACGTCGTGAGCATCTCGAGCGACGGCCGGGTGACCGAGTGGAGCATGAAGAAAGGGCTGAGCTACTCGGATCTGATGACGCTCAAGCGCATCGCGAACCCGCTGCTCGGCTCGGACTCGCGCGCGGACGGCGTGATCTCGCGCCAGGCGAGCGGCCACTGCATCGAGTTTGCCAAGAACGACCCGTCCGTGTACTTTGTCGGCACGGAGGACGGGCTGATCCACAAGTGCTCGGTGTCGTACAACGAGCAGTATCTGCAGACGTACCTGGGTCACACGGGACCGGTGTACCAGATCCTCGTGTCTCCATTCTGCAGCGACCTGTTCCTCTCGTGCTCGGGCGACTGGAACATCAAGCTGTGGCATCAAGGCGAGCAGCGCGAGACTCTCAACTTTCGGTCCGTCGACCTCGCGCACGCTGTGCACGGCATCTCGTGGTGTCCGAGAGACTCGACGATCTTTGGCGCGGTGAGTGAAGACGGCCGCATCGAGATCTGGGATCTGCAGCAGTCGACGCTGGACCCGGTGATCACGCATTTCCCGAAGAAGTACGCGCGCGTGGCTGCAGTGAGTCCAGCGTCTCTGTCGACACCAGGAGCGAGCAACAGCAGTGAGCTCCTTGGTGCAGACAGCAACGGCTTGGACAACCTCGACGACCCGCTGGTGTCACCGTCGACTGCTCAGCCTGGCGCAAGTGCAGGAGGCGGCGCTTTTGGCTCCTCGATGTCCCAGCCGGAGCTGCTGGCGCCGCAGGAGATCCCGCTCGAATGCACGAAGATCGCGTTTGCGCCGTCGGCGCCGATCATCGTCGTTGGCGACTCAACTGGCGACGTGACGGTGTATCGCGTGCCGACGCTCGCCGACAGCTGCAACGGAGAGAACATGAGCGCGGACGAGCAAATCGCAAAGCTTCACCGCGCGATGAACCCGAACAAGCACGAGTAGTATGCGAGCAGAGCGCAAGAGGATAACATTGCTTGGTGGTGTACCTTGAGTTTAGTGCTCGAGGTAGGTGCAAGTGGGTAAGTTTGAATCATGTTAGAGGTTGGATTGCTCTTCGGCAATGACCCAATGTCTTGCTGCCTGCCTGTCGCTTACGGGGCTGTGTAGCCGACCAGAGAGATCGCGCTCGACGAGACACACGGCGTCAGCGAACCCGAGGCGGACGGCGTCGCGCAGTCAATCTGGGTGAACGGACCCGTGCTGCCGATGACACTCGGCTTGGCGAAGCACGTGCGGATGACCGAGAGGCGGTTGAGCGAGTCCGAGCTCGAGCAGAACACCTGCACTTTCTTGGAGTAGAGCGCCTCGACCGCCGCGAGCGTCGGCGTCGCCTTCGCAGCCGCCCACTTGTTGATCTGCGCCGTGGCGGAGTCGAGCTTGGCGGCGACATTGAGCGTCGACTGGAAGTACGTCACCGCCGCCTTCTCGTAGTCCGAGCCGCTCGCAGAGTAGCAGATGCCGTGCTTCTGGAACTCGTGGTTGTAGATCTCGCAGAGCGTGTCGTACGTGGCCGCCTGCGTCGGGTCGATCCACTTGGTGCTCATGGTCTTGAGCAGCGTTGCCTGGTTCTTGGCGAACTTGGTGGCGTCGTAGGGGTGGTTCCCGATCGTGTCGCTCACGTTGCAGCACGCGGCGTAGCCGGCGTTGTAGTTTGGCCAGAGTCCGTGGATCGTGAGCTCGCTCTTCACGACATTTGTCTTGCACGCGAGTCCGTTCGGGTACGGCAGCACGTTCTGGTGCGAGACCGTGACGTCGACGCCAACGAGCAGCTCGCGGCAGAACTGCGGCATGTAGAGCTGCTCGAGCATGAGGTAGTCAAAGTCGCCGGGACGTTGGGTCTTCGCGAGGCACGAGGCTTCGCTCGTCGGGCACGTCGGCGCAGCCTTCGAGTTGACGCAGATGTCCACACACTGCTGCTTCGCCGTCGTGGTCCAGCCGCCGAGGTAGTCCGTTGCAGCAGCGCCGTGGAAGTCGACGAGCAGAAGCGCCGAGGCAGCGAGCGTGGAGAGCAGAGACTTGGCGAACATCCTGAGTTTGCGAGGAGGAGCTTGGGGCTTTCACGTCTGAGAAGCGGCGTGAATTGCAGAGTGGACAGCGACAGCGTGGAGAGTGAGCGAGGCGCGCAGTGTCGAGCGCCTTGCAGTTGTGCGCCATTGCTTAGCAGCGACCGCATTCATGTCCGGAGGATAGCGGAAGATCGCACTCCTGCACTCCAGAGAGGCACTTGTCACCCGCCATTCGTTGAAGCGGTGATAGCTGGAGCTGACAGGTTCGCATCAGCGCATCAGCATAGCGAGCGTGAGTCATTGCCTTTCATGGACACGCCTAGAGAGTGCGATCAAGCAAGCGAGTGCGCGCGCAAACGAAAGTTGGTGGCGTGTGTCTCGGTCCAACTCGTCGGCAAGTGCTCACACTGACCGCTTTCCTCCTCCCTGAGCCTTGTTGCACGGACTGATCGAGACTCTCTTCGCAGTTGTATCCATTTTATGCAATCGACAGCCCCGATTCTTTGCTCGTCTTGTGTGCCAGCTGCTTGCCATGAACGCTCCGACTCTTGCCGGT
This sequence comes from Globisporangium nagaii, assembly GCA_023335995.1. Lineage (NCBI taxonomy): Eukaryota > Oomycota > Peronosporomycetes > Pythiales > Pythiaceae > Globisporangium > Globisporangium nagaii. The sequence continues at coordinate 21,806 of JAADWH010000304.1, forward strand.
AGGGAGGAGGTGGATACAAAAGAGAGAGAGCTTTGCTTGACGTGGCTGCTCACCATGCAATCAACCGCGCTGACTGCCAAGCAATGAGATCTCAGACGCGCTCCATCCCAACTCTGTCACCAAGACACTCTCTGCTCAGACCATTCGTCGGTAGGATATTCGCATTCATATCGCGAAGTCCACAGCGACACCACCACTTCGATCAGCGAACTCGGACTAGCACGCCGAGTCCAAGAGTCGGTTGTCGGATGTCGGAATGCTCTGAGCGAGCTCCAAGTGTGAGCAAAGAACTGATCCATTTCATCAAAGCGACTCACGAACGCAAGCAAGATCGACACGAAAGAGAATGAAGAACAAGGATGTCTATTTATCCATTGACTCGCCAAGCAAAGCAAAGCTCAGCTACTGGCAGCCACTGACAAGGACAAAGCCGGTTGCACTGCACATTTTCATAACCTCTTGCAGCTCGAACGCTACAGAAGAAGTGCCGAAGTCGCGTGACTTACTTTGGCGCGACGTAGCCAGCGAGCGAGAGCGGCACGTCCGCTGGGCATGGAACCGTGGCAGCGGCGTTTGAGGCAGGCGCGCAGTCCTGTGGAGTGAACGGACCGGTCGTGCCCTGCTTCGCCTGCTTGGTGTAGCACGTGCGGATGGCCGAGAGCTTGGCCGTGCCGTCCACAGCCGAGCAGAGCACCTGCACCTTCTTCGGGTACAGCGCCTCCACGGCAGCGCGGCTCGGCGCCGCCTTGGCGTACGACGCAGCCCACTTGTTGATCTGCGCGGTCGCCTTCTTGACCGTGTCCGCGGCGTTGAGCGTGGCCTTGAAGTACGTCACCGCCATGCTCTCGTAGCTCGTGCCGACCGCCGAGTAGCACGTGCCGTGCTTCTGGAACTCGTGGTTGTAGATCTCGCAGAGCGAGTCGTAGGCGTTCGACTGCGTCGGGTCGATCCAGCTCTTGGACATCTCCTGGAGGAGCGGGAGCTGGTTCTTGGCGAAGTTCAGTGCGTTGTACGGGTGGTTCGCGCCGGTGGCGGTCGCGTTACAGCAGCCGAGGTAGCCGGCGTTGTAGTTTGGCCACAGTCCGTGGATCGTGAGTTCGCTCTTGACGACCGACGGCTTGCACGTGAGTCCGTTCGGGTACGGCAGCACGTTCTGGTGCGAGATCGTCGAGTCCACGCCCAGGAGCAGCTCGCGGCAGAACTGCGGCACGAAGAGCTGCTCCAGGAGCAGGTAGTCGTAGTCGCCCGGCACCTGCTTCTTCGCCAGACACGCTGGGTCCGACGTTGGGCACGTCGGCGTCGCCTTGGCGTTCACGCAGATGTCCACGCACTGCTGCTTGGCTGGGGTGGCCAACCAGCCGCCGAGGTAGTCGACGGCCGTGGCAGCCTGGAACTGCGCGGCGGCGGCGACGACGACAGCGAAGAGGGCGGTGGTCTTGGAGAACATCTTGCGAAGAGAGAGAGAGGAAGCGCTTGGGGAGAGCTGGTAAGACGCGGGTGAAGGCGTGCTTGATCCGAAGGAGATTCGAAAGTGAGCAGCTGGAGACCGGTGGCGCAATTCGTTTGTGGCGGCGTTGCTTTGCTGAAAAGGAGCTTTCACTCGCTCCCTCGCCCACTCCTCGTGGGCATTCATTCGGTCAGCCTTCTGCTGCTGTTGAGCTCCTCCACTTGGTCACACACACCTGAGACATTGAGGTGGGGAGGGGGAACGAGGTGGCACCGCGCTTGCACCAAAAGCACAAGAGACTTCCGGTTCCGTTTGCTGATACTTTCGCAGCGCCAGCTGGGTGTCGTTTTCTGCACCACTGTTCAAGAAGGAACGCCATGGGAGGCGCAATCGAGCAGAGGTGGCTGTGGAGCGAAGTGAAGTGTGGTGTGCATTTCCACCTTCTCACACTTCGAGAGAGAGAGAGAGAGAGAGAGAGAGAGAGCTATTGAGAAGCAAGGAGCGCTCTGGATCGGGGTTGCTTCCATACAGACACACGTGCTGGCGCTGCTGGAGGCGAATGACGACGAAAGCGAGGGAGTGCATCGCGAAAGAGGGCGAGCCGCGCAAAGGTCCCACGATGCCGACTTGATCGTCTTCGCTTGTTCAGCGTCGGGAAACGAGAGGTGTCAGTCCAGAGCATTTATACTTGCTTATGCAAGATGCCGACTTTGTTGAAGGCGTGATTCCCTTGACACGCAGAGTAGGACGTCCGAATGTTACTCACGAAGTCGCCGTCGCATTGTCGATCACGACGAGACGCGCGCTTGGTGTGGCGGATACAGCAGCAGCGGCTTGCTCTATGGCGCGCCGCCATTTCTCTATGCCCGCTTGTCCTTCGAGCCAAGCCACTTCCTTCGGCTTTGACATAGAGCTGCAAAGGCGGCGGCGGCGGCGGCGGCGGCAGCGATTCTACCTCGGCGGGCACACGTCCTTGAAGCTGCCGCTATGGCTTTTGTTGACGGGTGACGTGAACACAGCTCGCTGTAAGGATCTGGACCCACAAACAGCCAGGCGTCAGCCCCTTACCGTGTCATGCATGCTCGCGTGCATTCACTTGGGTGACCCGCGCCGCCTTTGCCGAAGCCACTGAGCAGATCAGCGACTCGGGTCTGTCAGCAGCGCTCGCGTGGAAGGTCCGAGGCGCGATGGCGCTTCGTGTGAGTGTGTGTGTGTGTGGCGCTCGGCAGACTTTGCAGCAGAATACGCCGAGAGAGAGAGGATAGAGAGCGACAGAGAGAAAAATCGCCTCGTTCCAGTCCAATTCTCCCGTCAGCGCACACTTGGATGAGAATGATGGAGCTCTCTTCTTTCAGTGGGGTTCTTCTATGCGCCTGCCACGTTGAGCAATCGCCTTCGAGATCTTCCTCGCAATCTGCGAGTGCGTGCGCGCGCGCTGGCAGACTGCATCCGTTTCCAGCGGCCGACGCGCTTCAAGCTGAGCGTCGTCCTCGCACACTGTAATGCACCGGATGTCTGTCCACTGCACAACGCTAGCGCATCGTACTCGTCGCCACGGCGCTCTTGAGCCTACAGCCAGTAGCCATCTGAGCAACTGGCAGCATGTCGTCGCCGAGCGCCAAGCAACGCACGTTCCAGAGCGCCAGCTGCCGCTCTGTGCGCACGTCGACCAGCGCTGTACCTCGCGTCATATGGAGACTGGGAGCGCTCTGAACACCAGCACGAGTACGACGCGAAGAGCGCGAACGCGAGTGGAGCCATGTGGAGCAACGGATCTCTTTAATCGACGCCAGATGGTCTGCTGGCTCGTCGACGATGGATTTTCCACCCGAAGCGAGAAGCTCCGAGTGCGCTATCACGCGCTTGTTGAGTCTCCATCGCCAGCTTCACACCGGCACGGCACCGCATCGGTTGTCACCGGGCTTGTCCTGTCGAGAGAAATGGACTCACTTCGTCGGCAACCGACTTGACAGAATGGTCGTGATTGAACGGCGAGGTGGAACCTACCTACACGAACTCGCTTTTCCAACAGCCAGGGAACACGCACCTCGCAGAAGGAAAGAGCGAGAGCGAACCCACGTTGCCTCGCTCCACATCTAGCCCGAGAGCGTGGCTGTGACACCTCGCAATCGCTCGGTTCCCGTTCGTTTCCTAATGGCTGGCGCTGAAGAGCTTCCCGGCAAAACGTAGCCATGTGAAATGCATGGATCGCGTTTCGCTGGTTCGATCAGTCGCTGCTGCAGGGATCAAGACCGAGGATCAACCAACTGAGGCCTCGCTGTCGTCGCTTTTTCGTTACTGTGTTACAAACATCCACGCTCGCTTGCTAATCTCTACTGCCATGCTTCTAGTTCCTTACGCTGGCGTCTTGTACGGGAGCAGCGTGATCGGCGCCGAAGCCACGCACGGGATGAACGCGCCAGTCTTGGTGGCCGCAGCGCAGTCGATCGGCGTGAACGGCCCGACCGCGCCCTGCGTCGCCTGCTTGGCGAAGCACGAGCGGATGGCCGAGAGCTGGTTCTTGCCGTCCACGTTCGAGCACAGCACCTGCACTTTCTTCGGGTACAGCTTGTTGATCGCCGCGAGCGACGGCGCCTGCTGCGACTCGGCCGCCCACGTGTTGAGCTGCTCGGTCGCGAGCTGGTGGGTCGCTGCAGCGTTCAGTGACGCCTTGAAATACGTCACCGCAGCCTTCTCGTAGTCGGCGCCGTTCGCGCCGTAGCACAGCCCGTGCTTCTGGAACTCGTGGTTGTAGATCTCACAGAGCGAGTCGTACGTGGTCGCCTGCGTCGGGTCGATCCAGTTCTTGGCCATCTCCTTGAGCAGCGCTGGCTGGTTCTTGGCGAAGTTCGCGGCGTCGTAGGGGTGGTTCCCGATCGTGTCGCTCACGTTGCAGCACGCGGCGTAGCCGTCGTTGTAGTTCGGCCAGAGTCCGTGGATCGTCATCTCGCTCTGCACGACCGAGGGCTTGCACGTGATGCCGTTCGGGTACGGGTTGACGTCCTGGTGCGAGATGGTCGAGTCCGCGCCCTTGAGCAGGTCGCGGCAGAACTGCGGCACGAAGAGCTGCTCGAGTAGCAGGTAGTCGTAGTCGAACGGACGCTGCTTCTTCGCCAAGCACGCCGGCTGCTTCGTCAAGCAGGTCGGCGCCGCCTTGGCGTTTACGCAGATGTCCACGCACTGCTGCTTCGAGGTTGTGGTCCAGCCGCCGAGGTAGTCGATGGCGGTAGCAGCCTGGAACTGGCCAGCCATCATGGCGGCGAACGCGAACAGCGAGCTCTTGGCGAACATGGTGGCTGTCTGGGACTTCGTTGGATTCAGGTGAGTGGAGACAAGAACGGGGGTGTCTGGTCCAAAGCGAGTTGGAGAATGACAGATCAACGAGCTCGTCGAGGTCCAGGAAGCGCCGACGACTGGTCGAGGCGGGTCTAGACGAGAGACAGATCTGGTCTCGCCGGAGTGAACAGGGAAGGTCTAATCCCGAGCTCAAGCAAATCATTGCAATTGCGGCGGTGATTATCCAGTCAGGAGCTGAATGCGCGGCACCAAACTCAGCGGAGATTCGTTCGTCTGCGGGGTCAAGTGGTTCAGCGCTTTCTGCACACGCAGATGGCGTGGCGAGCGAGCGCGTGCAGTCACGACTTCAACAAACGCCAGTCGTCAAACACAACCGATCCGATCCTCCGTTCCCTCGCGTTCGTTGGCCTTTGACAGCCCCAGTCGCCAGGCTAGCTGCTTTCATCATCCGTGGATCTACTTGTTCGAGCCTGTGCACAGATCGCATTCCTATTCCACCATCGCGGACGACGGGGTCGAAGCTGCACAACGGCACAGTCTCGGAGCGGAAGGGCGTGAGAAAACTCCATCGAGCTCTCTCAGAGACGAGAGCTCTCATGATCAGATGCGATGATGGTTCACACAAGAGAGTACAAAACGACACAGATGTGATCTATTGTGTATTGCAGCAAAGCACTTCCTCATACTCTGCAGCTACAACAAAACTCGATCGCTCTACTGTGGTGGCGAGTACGAGAGCATCGAGAGCGGCACCGCGGACGCGCACGGCACCGTGGCGCTCGCCTTAGCCGCCGGCGCGCAGTCAGTCGGGGTGTACGGACCAACGTGGCTCTGGCTCGGCGCCTTCTCGTAGCATGAGCGGATGGCCGAGAGCTGGTTCACGCCGTCCACAGCCGAGCAGAGGACCTGGATCCTGTTCGGGAAGAGCGCCTCGATGGCTTCCTTCGACGGCGCCGCCTTCGTCTCGCTCGCAGCCCAGGCGTTGATCTGCGACGTGGCGTTCGCGATCTGGTCCGCGACGTTCATAGTCGCGCGAAAGTACGTCACGGCAGCCTTCTCGTAGTCGTCGCCGTTCGCGCCGTAGCAGATGCCGTGCTTCTGGAACTCGTGGTTGTAGATCTCGCAGAGCGAGTCGTACTCGTTCGACTGCGTCGGGTCCACCCACTTGGTCTTCATCTCGGCAAGCAGCGTCGGCTGGTTCTTGGCGAACAGCTTGGCGTCGTACGGGTGGTTTCCGATCGTGTCGCTCACGTTGCAGCAGCCCGCGTAGCCGGCGTTGTAGTTTGGCCACAGTCCGTGGATCGTGAGCTCGCTCTTCACCACGTCGGGCTTGCACGTGAGTCCGTTCGGGTACGGC
>JAADWH010000305.1:0-27830 GCA_023335995.1 Globisporangium nagaii
CGAGGAACGCAGCGGCCGCGTCGCTGGAGCTCGCGTGGATCGCCATGGCGTGCACGATCTTCATGCTGCCGGCGTCCGCCATCGCGAACATGCGCTCGTAGCCGCGCAGAGGCACGCGGGAGCCGCTAGCGTCGCCTTGGCGGAAGTCCAGGAGATCCGTCATCTCGGTCTCCGGCGGCGTGTTCGGGAGTGATCGAGGCTCTTTGTCAGCTGGAAGGCGCTGCTGCACATGTCGGGTGGTGAGGAGCGACAGGCGTCTCCTCGACGGTCCACATGACCATGTTGAAAGGATCTGGGCGAATCAAAGGGACAGCGAGCGTGGCTCGAAACCAAAGCGAAATGCCACTCTCGCAACATCTGGACGCCGAAGCTGACTATTTCGAGCCAACTGCCCACAACGACTAACTGCGCACTGCAGTTGTACGATTTTTTGCTTGCTTTATTCTCACTGCACGTGTTTACCGCCGAGATTTCGGTGGAGGTGCTTGGACTACCGCCGCATCGTAACTTGCGTGCGCGAACTCGTCATCCAGATGAACGACGCCATCGTCGTCGTCGTAGTCCTCTTCGCCCTCGCTGTGGTGGAGGATCGCGGCTTCCAGGTCGCACGAGCTCATCGGAGAGGTGTCGCCACAGGTACTCTCGACAGCGTAGTCGATGTGCTCCTGACCGAGGAGCTCTTCAGTCAGGACGTTCTCGCCCCCAATCGGGAACCACTTCTTGTTGCGTCGGAAGCCCGCACGGAGCGCTCGCATCGGTCCTTGGCCGCGACCGAGCTTCCGACACGCGCACGCATCGGGCTGTTTCAGGAGCTGATTCTTCATGAAGTAGTGGCTTCCAGCCGAGTGCTTCCGCACCGAAGTGGACGACAGCCGAGCGTCACTCGTGCTGAACGCGTCAGCGTGGAACAGCTTCATGTCTTGCGGCGCCACCTTGGCGCTGAGAACGCCTCTCGCGTCGGCGTTCGGCGATGGCGGACAGGCTGTGACGTCGTTGTCAAACACAAAGAGCTCCGAGTTCGTCGCGAACGACTCGGAGTGGCGATTGTGGTGGAGGAAGCCGGCGCTCATGAGCCCATTGCCCATTCGGCGCGCTTCTTCAGCAGTCTCGACGAAGCTGAACTGGAGCATGCGCTGCATGAGCTGCTGGCCGCTGATCGACTTCTTCGTCGCTGCTTGCTTCTTCATCGTGGCAGCGATGACAGCTGCTCCAGTCTTGATCGGTCCAGCAGTAGCGAGAGACACGGCCACGTCGCTCAGCAGCTCTCGCTTGAGGCTCTCCAGAGTCGTCACGATGTACTGCGCCGAAGGTCGACGGTCAGGCTGCGGGTCCCAGGCTTCGCACAGCAGATTCCTCACCTGCGGGTGGCACGAGTCGTTGATCCGAGGACGCGAGTCGCTGAGCACAGACTCGAAGATCTTGAGGTGGTTGTTGTTCGCCGCGGGGTATTTTTCGCCCCACGGATGGAGGATATCCCAAAGCGTGATCGCGAGCGAGTAGACGTCGGCAGCTTCGCCGTAGAGTGCAGTCCCCGCCTTGCCCTGGATGAGCTCGGGAGCCATGTAGTCAGCTGTACCGCGCACCGTCATGGCGTTCCTCTGTGGCGTAGGGACAGTGGTGGTCGTTGTTGTCGGCGTCTGCATCACCGACCAGGTGCTCTCCATCGCCGACACGCGCGCGTTGTAGTTGACGGCGGGCTGCTGATAGCCCGCGCCGGCTTGGCAAACCTTCGGCAGACTTCGAGACTCGCCAAAATCCGTCAGCTTGACAAAGCACCGGGCGTCAACGAGGAAGTTCGCTGGCTTCAGGTCGCGGTGCAGAAACGCCGGCGAGAAGCTGTGCAAGTACGCCACGGCGCGCGCCGCGTCGATCATGTACTGCAGGTTGATGATCATCTGCTGCCTCGTCTTCGGATGCTTGCGGCGAGCGATGGCGCGCGTGATGTCGTCGAGGCTTCCCTGGCAGAGCTCGGACACTAGGCAGATCGTCGGCGGACACACGCACATGCCGTAGAACTTGACGATGTTTGGATGCACCAGCGCGCCACAGAGCGCGGCTTCGTGAGAGAACTCGGCGACCGTGTCGTCCACCAAGACTGTCGGCGTGTAGACCTTTATCGCCACGGGCGTCTTGGAGTTCAGCACGCCGTTGAACACCACGGCGCTCGAACCGACGCCGATGCGCTGCTTGAGCTCCAGGTGCGCAAAGTCGATGATGAACTTCCGGTGCATCTCGATGAGCAAATGGAGCCCTCGCGACGAGATTCGCTCGTCCAGGTTGTGCTTCTGGCGGAAGAGCGACTGGAGCACACACGCGCGCTGGCCGAGCCCTCGCCAGTGCTCGGTGTCCGCCTTGAGCAGCCGCCAGATCACGAGCGGACACGTCGAGCCCCAAAATATCTTGATGAAGGCGACCGCGAAACCGGTGTCCACTTGGCCCTGGTGTGTGAGCTCGTTCGACGTGAAAAAGAGCGAGTAGTACGTGAACACGAACGCGCAGTACTCTCGGATCGTGCGCTTGCTCGCCCGTGCCGGCGGGTTGATGAACGCCCAGAGGAAGAGGGTCGGTACGGGCAGGCGCGTGAACGTTGGGACGTAGTACGCGACGGACTCGGAGCACCTGCTCGTCGTGTACCACACGATCGGCAGGTTGTACGTGCAGACCACGAGCATGATCGCCACGGCGCGCTGCAGCGCCGGCGTCGTGACGCTCTTCTGGTACATGTACACCATCGTGACGATCATCACGAAGAGCCGTCCAGAGTAGTACACCTCGGTCTCGACCATTGAGTCCGGCTCGTTGATCTCCGTCAGCACCAGCGTCAGCCACAAGTAGGTGCTGTACGTGAGCGACACGGCCGAAAAAAGCAGCAGCAGCGGCTCGAACGCTGGCAGGATCATCTTGCGTGCCGCGTCGACGTCGCCTCGGAACGCGACGTTGCGGTTGTGGCGCATGTACATCACGAGCGTGGTGCTGAGCAGGAAGATGAGCGAGTAGCCGATCGCCATGGCGAAGCGGTGTCTGCGTGCCCACACCACCGCTGGCGACATGTCGGAGAAGGTTTCGGGCAGTACATCCATCGTGAAGGTGGCACGGGAGATGAGTGGCGCTGGTGGCGCGGAGGCTTGGAGGTGACTGGCGAGGAGGCAGCGAGATCGAGAGTGATCGTTGCCCAGAGTATCTGAGCGGCGGACTTCTTCGCCAACACGGACCCTCGTTCTATCTCTCTCTCTCTCTTTCTTTCTCTCTCTCTCTCTCTCTCTCTCTCTCTGGCTGCCAGGCTGCTGTGCGTGTTGTCGCTCGCGCTCGCTCTCGTCACGGCTGTCAGTGATTGTTGCCTCAAACGAACATTTCAGATCCATCCATCCATCACGAACGCGCAAGTATGGAAGGAGCGTTTCTAGTGGACCCAGAAGCGTTTCGCGAATGGCGCGACTGTCCTTGCTCTTTCTCTCTCTCTCGTAGCCTACTTTGTCGCGCTCAAGCCTTCGAGTCGAAGATGATACGTTCCCAAGACGCCGCCTCGCCAGAGCCAACTGCGCGACGGGAGCGAGCGAAGGAGTCGCAGCTTTTGCGCATGCAAAGGTGCGACTATGGCCGGAGGCGGGGGCTCCAAAACGGATAGACTTCTCGAGTCCGCGGAAGGATCCTTTGCCGGTTCTCATCCTATGAACAGCCAGTCAAAGAAGAAGGAGGAGAAGTGGCTTCAGGCAAGACAATCGCAGCCGCAGCTTATTTCCTCAGCTTCACAAAGAAAGACAAACTGACGTGAGCACTCCAGATTTCTCGAAACTTTTCTCCTCTGGACGAGACATCAAAACGCTCGCGCTGTGTCCACTCATATTCTGTCGCCAACCGAAGCAGTGGGGAATGCCACCACAGCCCTGGATCGCGAACTGTTCACAACGCCTCGCGGGCTCCTGCATTGCACTCCTCGCCGACCCAGCTGTTCAGTTTCAGCTCCAACTCGACAGACGACGAGATCGACGCATGTGGCATCGATAAAGGCGGTGGAAGGAAATGGATCGATTTACGTTTGAGCACTTATATCTGCCCGTGGTTTCTGCCTTCTCTGTATCATTGGAAGCCTCACTACCGAAGCCCAAGCTAAGCGCGTCCTATTGGGAGGAGCAGGGAATGTTGCTGATTCGCTTAGGTGCAAAGCGTCCCCGAGTCTCCCAGTGGAAAAAGTGACCCTGCCAGGCTTGAACCCTCAACGAGAACGATGAATTTGTGGAATTGCACAAGTGCGTTAACCACTGGAGCACCCCTCATCGATAAAGGCGGTGGAAGCATTGGTGAACGTATTTCACCATACTTGCAGAGGCAGTAATGCCCGCGAACTCTGGAGTGTATCCGCGCTGCGAGCTTATTCCGAGAGAAAGCGTTTAACAATCGCTGTATTTTAAACGATCGACGATATGTGCGCGCGAGTTTCCATCGATGAGGACAGGCGACTTTGCATCGGGATCGCGTCAGCGCTCTGCTGTCGGCTCGCACTTTGTTTGTCTGTGCGAATGTTGCTGGAAGCAATCGGTCATCGCCGTTCCTTTTCTCGATTTGCAATCACATACACTTGCACAAGCGAGAGGACGCACACGTGTCCCTCGCATGATTCCTGTCCGCAGAAGTCGACTGGGGGCGGAGCCAGAGAGCGCAATGTGCTGTAAAACTCGCCAAGAATCCGCTCCCTACCATTGTGTGTGCAGTGTGTGCAGTGTGTGCAGACCGGTTTGACATACTTCCGAGAACGGTTGGGACTGGGAGCGGATAAAGCGTCAGGAGTCCTCCGAGCATTGATAGGAAAGCGAGACGCTTAATGCATCGACGATTGAGAAACAAGAGCACTCGCAGCAGAATTTGGCTGTGGCAGGTACTCGCGGACACGGCTACCGCCTCGAGAGTGTGCCAGTCCACTCGCTGTGTCATGGACCATTTGTTTGCGGCACGTTTCTACTGCCCAAATGATCCCTCAAGTGCGTCAGCAGCCAAAGCTCCTTGCTGCTCAGGCTGGAGGCAACACGAGGCAACGGTATCCGATACTGGCAAGGGCAAGAGTACCACTCGCGCTGAAGGGAGAAGCTCCCGGTGAACGGTCTGAACGTGAGCGTGGGACGAGCCCTCCTCTCGTTGGAACCCAGTCGCCTCCAGCAGCAGCAATCCTGGCGGGCAGTGCCCGTGACCGAGTCTTGCCTGCATTCCCGGCACCGACACTTCCTAGAGTTACCCCGATTCCTCCCAGCCCAAGCAAGAGCACTGGACAACGTTTCTCCGCTGTTCTTGCGTGGTGGAAGGCGAGGAGCTTCATGTCGGCGGGTGTCATGTGATACTCGCTTGCTGTACGATACTCGAGCTCTCCAGCGTGCCGCATTGCGTTTTCTTGCGTCAGGAGCGGCCGCAACGAAAGTCTCGCATCTCAGAGGTTTACTCCGACAGCCCTGGCTCACGCAGTCACTGCCCGCGACGGTTGTGGCGAGTCGCCGTCCTGGCACCCGCTACCGCCGCGCGCGATACAGTGGTCGTTGCTTCCCAACTCAGCTCCGCTCAGGCAAAAGTGTTGGACATTTGATTCCGACTTCTGAGTGGCACATCGAATATCATTGTGGAGCAAAACGCGCACTTAGCGCGCACCTTGCAGACATCCGTCCTGATCATCACACACTTTTCGTGAACTGCACCGTCTGCAAGAGTAAAAAGTCGAGGTCTCCGCACTCATTGACGTCTTTTCCTCAGCGTCTCACATCACATCGCAACGAAAGCAGTGGAGGTCCACATACCAACAACAACAGTCACACCATCCGCCTGGCCGTCCGCGTCTTCTCGTCGGACACTCCACAATTCGCTCCGAGCAGCTCAAACCAATCCGTCAACACCCACCAGGCAGCACAACGCCACACACGACACCACACGTCCAGCATGACGCAGATCGAACCGACGGGCACACGCTTCGACCTGCGCGGCTACGAGCGCGGCTTCTCCATGGCTGACCACGCAAGCCTCAAGATCGTGCACGTGATGACCGTGCGCGGCAGCGAGGACGTGCTCGCGGCGTTCCTGACGCATCTGCCGCAGGCGCTCGTGCTCACGTTCAACCGCCACCCGCGCATGCGCGGCATGCAGGTGCGCGGCGAGTTCGCGACGGCCGAGATCCAGCCCAAGATCATGCTCGAGACGGTCTCGGAGCGCGGCTTGCTGGAGATCCGGGAAATCAGCGGTGTGGAGGGCGAGGAGAGCGAGAGCTGGGAGGAGTTCGCCGAGGTGCAGTGGCACATCCCGTTCAACCGGTATGCGGATCTGCCGTACTTTGCGCGCGCGTGGCACTACCCGGAGCAGGACGTCGTGCGCGTGCTGCTCTTCTGTGACCACTTCATGTCAGACGGCATCTCGGGCATGATCATCCTCAACGACCTCACGACGTTCGCCTCGCAGCTGTCCCGCGAGCAGGATCAGGAGCAGAGCAAGCTGCTGGTCGCGAAGAAGCAGGAGCTTCCGCTCCGCCCGCCGCTCTACGAGCTGCTCAAGCGCGACAACCCGATCAAGATCGTGCTCAGTGGCGTCGCGGTCAAGTTCTTCGGCCGAATGCTGTACGTCGAGGAGCTCAACAGCTTCGAGCCGGTGATCCCCGTGCGAGAGGGCCAGGTGGATCTCATGATCCCCGTGAAGCCGAACACATCGTCGGCGCTCTTTGGTCTGGGCACGGCAGAGAACCTGTCAAAGATCATGGCCCGCTGCAAAGAAGAAGGTGTGACGTTCTTTTGCGCGCTCGCGGCGTCCGTGATCGTCTCGTTCTACTTGGCGTGCGACGAGGAGAAGCGCAAAGCGTCGCCGTTCAAAGTGACGCTCGAGCTGCCCGTGGATATGCGCAGGCGCATCGCGAAGCCCGCGGCAGAAGACCCCGTCGGCGCGTACATGGTCACGAATGGGCTCGAGAGCTTCTCGAAAGAAGGCGTGGCGATGGAGAGCGTGCTCTTCTGGGATCTGGCGCGCAAGTCCAAGATGGAACTCGATGCGCTACTGCAGAGCTTCATGCTGCCGCTGCCGCTGCTTTTCCTCGACAGATTTGTCAACGCGAACCTGAAACAGGACTTCCTCGATGTCATGCGCGTGCCGCACTCGATCAGCGCCGACGTAGACGTCTCCAACATCGGCAAGTACGCGTACACGACCACGCACGCGTTCCAGACTGCGGCGGGTCAGCTCGAGGAGCTGAAGATCGACTCGATCCACGTGAGCAACTCGATCCCGCACATCGGCTCGGCGGCGGCGATCTATATCGCGTCGACCGACAAGCTGAGTTACGGCTTCATGCACAAGTACGAGGACGCGAACGGCAAGAAGCTGTTTAACGCGATGGTCGCAAGCATCGAGTACATCGGGAACGTCGGCAGCAAAGAGACGATGCTCGCCGTCGCGAACGCTGTTCAGAAGACGCTCTAAGGCTGATAGCGTGCTCGCCAGGGATTGCGTCGAGAGGGTGCGTGTTGTGTTATTAGTCTGACGGACGCTCGTTATGCGAGTGTGTGTGTCTCTCTCAGTCCGTTGTTGAGCTCAGTTTTGAAGACATTTCGCATGTTTCGGGAGTCGTGTGTTGCGTTGTCCCCTGCTGTTCTGCGGCTTGTACGAAGTAGAGCTTTGCGCTCGAGAGGTACTCAGAGATGCTGAGCGGCTGATGCTGAGAGTCGAAGCTCAAGGCGAGTCTTTGATAACCCTGCTCTACGCCAAGCTCAGTCGAACCGGAGCTCCTTGCGCGCTACGAGCTGCTGCATCTCGAGTACGAGCGCGTCAATCTTGGTGTACCAGAGACGGAACGGACTCGGATCTCGGTACACTGCAAGCACAGCGACTGCGGCGGCGAACTCGTCGAACTCCATCTGCGACGTGTCGGCGTTCTCGAGCGACATGACCGACATGAATACGAGTTCCGCGTTCTCGAGATTCAGCCGAGATGCTTGCACGCGAGTGTTGCTGTTACTGGCGGAAACGACAGCGACCTCGAGCAGCTCAAACTCGGTCAGGAACGCCTGGAACTCGCCAAAGTTCATGCTGTTGCGCTCGGTTTTGCGCAGCTGAAAGCCGTGGAGAATCTGGTTGAGCACGAGGCTGCCGTCGTGGTGAGGATGCTGCACCTCGCTGTCTTCTGATCGCTCTTCTCTCCTCTCTGACTCGCGGTCGATGGCTCTGTCGTCGTCGTCCTGCTTTGCGTAATAGAAGAACACGACTCGGAGGAACGCTCGGTGCTCGAGCAGCACGCGCGAGACGAGTGGGCAGCTCAGTTTGCCGATAAAGTCCACCTCCTGCAGACGCTCTCGCCGCTGGAACGCACTCGGGACTATCACGCGGTGGTAGAAATCAGCTACAACCTGCGCAGGTCGTGGCAAACCACTTTTCGGTTTCAGAGTCGGATGCTTCGTCTTCTCGTCCTCCTCGCACGCCTGGGCTTTCGCAAGCGCGACGCGTACGAGCAGCTCTGCGAACTGAGACCGAGAGATCCACACGTCGCGTGGCTGTCCATCTCGCGTGAACGCGCGCTGGCTGTCATTCTCACTGGACCCTGCCGAGTTCCCGGCGTACACTTGGAAGAAGAGGTCGCGCGCAGCGTTCAAGTCCGGAAGCTTCTTGTCCACGCGTCGGAGTTCTCGCGCCATTCTCAGCCAGTCGTTGACGGTCATCCCTGTGAAGTTGAACGCCACGCGCGTGTGCGAGGCGAACAAGTGGGCCGCATAGAAGCAGAAGCGCTTCAGCACGTGCTCCAGCTCCGCCATGTTGTTCGACTGCTTCGCTGTCTGAGCACCGAAGCCGAGCAGCGCGTCGTTGATCTGCATGCGCCTTGTGTCCCAGAAACAGCGCAAATCCTTCAGCGCCGCTGACGCGCCTGCGTCGGCACTGCTCAGTGCCAAGTTATTTTCTTCTCGTTCCGCCCTGAGCAGCAGCAGTGTACTCGGATGCTGGTAGCCAGGGAACTCCTCTCGGACAACGTCGATGGCTTGGTTCAGAAAGAAGAGCTCGCTCATGAACCAGTGCGGCGCCGACTGGCTTTGAGGCGTCAAGCCAGCGTTGTCTCTCGCGCGGTTTATCTGGGACTCACCTGCTCGCTTGGCTGCGATTCGCCACGAGAAGCCCAGGAAATCTCGGATCTTCTGCAGCGAGTGCCAAAAGTGATGGTTCACCGGAGTCTGCGACGGCGATGTTGAGGCAACGAGGCTGTGGCTGATCCTGTCAGACAACAGCTTTGCGTGCTCACGGACAAAGTCGTTGGGGTCGTTCTCGCACAGCGCGAGACTCCGGCTCGAGTGAACGACCCAGACGTCCCGAAGCCTGGCGAGCATACTCATCTTCGCTTCGTCCCCTGTCGATTGCCACTGCTGATTCAGCACACAAGTGGTGGGATCCACCTGCAGGTCGCGGTTACCCAGCCAGTCCATCTTTGCGAGGATGTCATAGAGCTCGTCGAAGTGGATCTCCTTGGCGCTGCGACCAGAGCGCTCCAGGATCTCCACGAAGAGCTGGTCCACGTCGACGTGCAAGATGTCGCTCACGATACCCGTATGGACCAGAAACTGGCGAAGCAGCGCACGCGTCAGACCAGCGAGGTACTTGCTGCTGTTTAAGTTGTGGACACGACCGCGCTTCTTCTTCTTGCTCTTCTTCTCGGTCTTGGTTGGCTTTGCCGCAGGCTTGCTCTTCGCATCACCGCGCTTTCCCTTGGAGTCCCCGGCGGCTGCTTCCGCGAGTTCTTTCGCTCGTAGCTGTCGAGCGATCTCTCCTGCTTCCAATCGCTGCGCCAGCGTGACGAAGAGTTCTCGCATCTGCCTCTTGCGCCACGCGAGCTGGTGGGCAAACATCTCCATCATGAGCGCGAGGAAGATCTCAAGCGCGAGCTTCTTCTCGTCGCCACTCGGGTGGAAGAACGGCCCCAGACGGATGCGGAGCTCTTCTGCAGACGGCGCAACAGCAAACTGCGCCAACAGCGCATTGAACGCCTCGAGCGTCAATGGAGCGCCGTTGTTCATCGCAGCGGCGACACGAAAGCCTTCACTCGCACGACTGAGAAATGACTGGGGTTCGCTTGGCTGGTTGCTGCTGCTCGTGGGAACATGGCACGCTTGGTTCACTTTTACCGCTTGCCGCAGCTGCTCTTCATCGTTCCCTCGACTCTTGCGCTTCTTTCGCGGCGACGATTTGGGCGACGGTGACGCCAGAGGCTCTTTCTTGCTAGGGCTCGATGGTGTGGGTGCTCTCGCGCTGTTGCTGCTTGGTACCCGTTTGGCTGCTGCTACTTTGCTGGATGAGCTGCTGGTGGTTGCTATGCGCTTCGCAACCTTGACGTGGAACAAGCGGTAGACGACGCGCGTGAGAAACGTCGCCTTCAGCAGACAAATGTGCGGCAAGCTAGGCGTCGACGTCTTGGCGCTGCTTCCATCTCTAGCTACACCAGTGTCAGTGCTGGCAATAGGAAACTCGTACGCGATGCCGATCTTGGTATCTTCTACAACCTGCAGCACCCACAGGTAGAAGCAGAGCTCCTCGCGCGAGCGTGATCCGTCCAGGAACTCGCAGAAGAAGCGCACGTCGGCTGCTTCGTCGCGTACGCAATGCATGCTTTTGACGAACCTCGCGGCATCCAGCAGTGCGTCGTCTTCGCTTCGACTGGATTTGCGCTCGAGGAAGAAGTGGAGCACGACGGAAGGCAGCGAGGCTCTCTGATGAAATGAGCAGTTGGCAACGCCGTCTGAGCTTCCCGACAGGAGAGCGTGCGCTTCTTCGGCCATCAGGAAGCGTTGATAGAAGAACCAGACGAGCTGTCTGCACACTGCGGTCACGTCTCGCAGCTCGTCGGCAGAGTTCCCATCGCCCGCGGTCGCCGGTCGCTTCTTTCTGATCGCAGAAGCAGCTTTGACTTCTGAAGATGCTGCTAATGGCGGCGGTGAGGTGGTTGGAACGTTGCCCTGGCGACGCACTTTGGACTGAGCTTGCGCCACGGCAACTTGCTTCTCACTCATCAAGAGACTCGCGAGGAATTGTTTCTGCTGGGAGAACGAGTCGAGATGCTCGTCCGTAGGATGCTGTTTCTTTCGAATCGCAGACTCTGGCTGTCTTGGCTGCTGGATCAGCGAGGAGAGTCCGAGTATGCGGTAGAACCAGAGCGCTTTGGATGAAGCAGGGTCGTCAGGAGCTACAGCTGAAGCATTCCCGCTCGAGTTCTCCTTTCGCTTTGGTGACGACAGCGGAGTTATCCCAGAGCTGCTTTGGCGGAGCAGTGCGGTTCCTCCAGAGGCTTCAAGATCTCGAGTGCTAGCCTCAGACCCTGGACCGTTCGTAGGTTTCAACGGTGAGCCTGCAGCAGCAGCAGCAGCAGCGGACAATGCAGCTGTTGAGCCAATAGACACATTCACACTTCCTCGGCGCTGCATCCGCGCCGCGACTGAACCCGAACCGCCACCTTGGCTGTCTGGTTGATTGCTGAGCAGGACAGCGTCAAGAGTAGAAGCTTTTGGATCCCCCTGCACCTGACAGGCACTCGAATTGCCTACCCCATTCGCCATGAGCGACTGGATCTTCATCACCTGATCGACCTGTGTCTCTCGCAGCGCCACGTTCTCGATCTCCAGGTTTTTCACACGCCGCTTGTCGCTCTGCAGCTGGTTGCGCAGCGCCATGAGCTCCTGGTCCTTGAACATGGCGTTCGAGAGCTCAGCGATCCGGCTTTTCTGGACGTCGTGCTCGCGGTGACAGAGTCGAATCTCCTGCTTTGCCATCTCGAGCAGACGAGCGAATTCCTCACACTGTCCACGGAGTTGCTGCAGCTCGTCTGTACCAGATGACATCTCGTTCTCCGAAGGGCTCGTCGACGCCGAGGCTTTGGAGAACAGACCCGCCATTCGCTCTTGGTTCTCGTCTTTCGCTGGCTCGCCAGCGACAAAGCTGCTGCTGCTGTTGCTGCTGTTGTTGCGCGCGAACCCCAGCACCGACATGTTGCTCTGCGAGTGGAAGTCCCGCAAGTCGGCCATTTCCGTCTGCAGCTGGGTGTTCGCCTGCTTCAGCTCGCTCATTTCCTGCTCGTCGTGCTCGATGTGCTGCTTTAGCCCGTCGATCTCGCTCAGAAACGTACAGCGCACGAACTGGTCGAGCTTGCTCATGCGTTCGACGATCTCGATGATGAACTCCTGCATGTACTGGAGCTCCTTGTCGTCTTCAATGCCGCCACTGCTGCTGTTCTCGCCAGAGACGTCAGATCTGTTCGCTGGACTTGGAGTCGTTGCCACCTGTTGGATCGCAAATTGGAAGAGCTCAAGCAGCTGGCGCGCCGCTCCGCGCGCGATCGCTTCGTCGTGCTTCTCCTCCTGCACCTGGCTCCCAATTGAGAGCAGCAGATTGTCCACAGAGCAGCAGATACGCAGCATGCGGCTGCGATGGCGCTCTGGCGACCGCTGTTGCGGATCACTGCCGCCAACGTCTCCTGCATAATCTTCGTCGTCGCTCCCCCACTCGGACATGAGACTTGCGCAGCTGAGGCTGTTCTGCAGCGGTCGCAGCAGATCGAAGAAGCGGATCGGATCAGCGTCATCTTTCGTCGGGCTATCTGGGAGCCCATCGCGTGCTGTCGATGCCGCCGATTCTGGCAGCTTTTTCTCTGTGCCAACTGCAGTTGTTCTCACTGCTGCTGCCGAGTGAGTGTTGCTCTTGAGGACACTCCTGGAGGATATCCGCAGCGTGGACAACTGCGCCTGCAGCGTCTGCATCTTGCGCGACTGGCTCGAGTACTTTGGCTCGCTAGCCGTCGCTGCAGTGGGCGACGGCGCTTTTGTATTCAGCGCTCTGCTGCTGGGACTCGAGCCGCCACCGCCGATGTGCTGGGTCTGCTGCTTGCTGGGAGACAGGTTCGGGCCGAGCCCACTCACCCGATGCGCCAACTTCGCGCCGCTCTTGGTGTTGAACGACCCCGACGGACTCGCCACGAGCGCGAACTGGCTGCGCAGCCGCGACACGTGCTGGCGGAGCTTCAGCGGGAGCTTGGCTTTCGGACTCGACGGTGCTGCGGCTTCCAAGCCACCACTCGCGTTGTCTCCCGCTGCTCCTGCTGCAGAAGCAACCCCGGCCGCCAGCATCGCGCCGTTCGGTGCCGAGATCCGCGCGTTCGTGGTCGTCTTCTTCATCATCGCCAAGATCGAGGTTGCATGCTGTGACGGCACCTGCTGCGACGCTGAGCGCGCCTTTGGAGAGCTCGAGCCCGTCGCTGTCGGCGACGTGGATGCCGAGATGGCGATCGACGCGAAGCCCACGCGGTACTTATGCGCTGCTGCTGCTGACGACGCTGGCGTTGGCGAGGGCGAAGCCGTCGGACTTCTCGCGCTGGCAGTGGAGCCGTTGAGCTTGCTGGGTGCGGACTGCAAGATCGCGCTCGTGGGGAACTCGAACTCCTTCGTCATGGCTGCCGCTGCTCACGCGATCGCGCCTGTTAGCTCTCACGCGTGCATCTGCCAAGCTCTACCGCCTCGTCTTCATTGCAGAATGTGCTCACGACGCTCTTCGGGAGAGCCGATGTGACTGCGACGAAGCGGTGCTGCCCAAATCTGCACCAGCAGTAACTGCTCGACCTGGAGAACCAATCAGGCACACATGCAATTCACAGCATGACAAACCTCTCATCAGCTGGAAACCGCAGCGATGGGCGAACGCCTTGAAACACTGAGACGAGAAGATCAATCAGCCCCCTTCATTTGACAGCACATACTATCATCACTGCTGGTGCGCTGTGCGCGGCAGTCCTGGCACGATACCCCCATCCCTCTCTGCTTACGCCAAATAGAGCTGTGGGAACCGCGGCGCCGCGATGCCCTGCGCGTCCATGTCCTTCTTCGCCGCCTGGTCGGGCTCCTCCATGCACAGCTGCTTCCACACAAACTGCGCCGCTCCCTTCTTCGCCTTGCCCTTCACCTTGGCTGCAGTCACGACGAAGTTGCGATCGTCCACCAGCGCCAGCAAGTCCGCGGCGTTCACGCGCTTGGCGGCTGCGACGCCGTTGAGCGCGTCCGAGAGCGCCTGGCGCACGCGGTTGATCGTCTCCAGCACGTCCACGCGCAGCGCCGTCTTGGGCGGCAGCACGGCCACCTGCCCGTCCACCTGGATCGTCGCTATCTCGTCCGCGGCAGTGTCCACGAAGACCCAGATGTTGGCGCGGCGCTTGGCGCCGACGAGCAGCAGCATCGGGTAGTACGCGATCGCGTCCGGCGGCAGCAGCGTGCACTTGCTACAGAACATGCGCGTCTCGTCGCCCGTGAAGAGCCGCTCGACGTACACTCCGAGCAGCTTCTGATCCTGGAGCTTGTCCTTCGGCGCCACGCGCACGGGCAGCGAGAAGAGGCTGCGGCCGCCCAGCGTCACCTTCACGTTGTCCTTCTGCTGTGTCCACGAAAGCGCCGCGCCGTTGCTCTTGCTCACGTTGAAGCGCAGCTTCATCTCGCCCTCGTCCTCTCCGTACTCGTTCAGCGAGCGCACGCCAAAGAACACAGGGAACTTCTGGTCGCGCACGTAGTGCAGCAGCGACACCGGGAAGCTCATGCGCGGCAGGAAGCCTCGCTCGGGCTGGCTCTGCTCCAGCTCTTCGCTGCTCTCCTCCGATCCCTCCTGGCTCTCTTGTCCATTGCTCGGTGCGTGCGCGTACAGCGAGACGATCTTGCCGTCGTAGGCGATGGCCGCGAATTCCCGCAGCGGACTCGCCGGCGCGCTCGCGAGTTGGTCAAACATCTCGATGCGCGCGCGGTTCTTCATCTTGGAGAAGACACCGAACGACTCGCCGCCATCCACCTTGAGGTCCACACGGTCGAGTCCCTCGAGGTCATCGTCGCCGAAGCTCGCCGGCTTGGACAGTGACCCGCCGATCAGCTGTTCGTCGTAGTTGTGCGCCAGCAGGAACCGCAGGACAGATTCGTCGTCCTTCTGCTCGCGCTTGTCCGCGTTCAGCGCGCGCTTAGCGAACTGCAGCAGCTGGGAGTTCGCGCGCTGTGAGCTCGCGTACGCGTCCAGATGGCGCAGCATCTCGACCGCTTTCGGACTCAGCAGCGCGCCAAAGCCAGCGCCATCGGCGTCTGCACTCGCAGTCGTCCTGCTCAGCGCGACCAGGCGGTTGCACAGATCCGAGATCAGAAAGTTGAGCGACTGGTAGCGCCGCATCGAGATGGACTTGTGGTGGCACATGGCACCCAAGTTGATCTTGCGCGTCGGCGTGTGGTGCGTCAGCACCTCCAGGTACATGCGCCAGACGCTCAGCGGCTCGCTCCAGACGCCTCCATCGGCCGCGAGCTTCGCCTGAAGGTTTGCGTTCATCTCCTTCATGTACTTGGCTGCCGAATGCGCGTGGTAGAACGACGGCGCGATGAACAGGTCCGGCACGCCGAGGACGGACGCCAAGATTACGATGTGCAGCAGTAGCTGCCACGACTCGTCGTCTTCCTTGTCTCGGCCCTTGCCACGGATTTTCTGTGTTGCGTCAACGGCTTCTACCGCTCCTGCTCCGTCTGTCAACGCCACGCTGCTTTGCTCCGGCTTGTGCACCAAATACATACCCGTCATCACGAGCCGACACAGATGCAGACTCAGCGGCAAGTGGCACACGAACGAGCCGAACGTGGTCATCTTCGCCTTCTTCTCGTCCGCCGAGTCGATCGCGTCAAAGTCCGCGAGCAGCTTGTACGCGCCGTTGATGTTCTGCAGGTCCGGCGCGTCGAGCGCTTGCGTGAGCAGCGCACTCGGCGTGCCGAACTGCTCCATCTTGCCCTTGAGCAGCAAGATGATGCGATCCAACGGCTTGCGCAGCATCTCGGGCGTCGAGTATTCGAGCATGCACGACTCATAGAACGCCTGTGAGAACAGGTGGAACGCCGTGCCAGGCATCACGCGGCCGGCGCGTCCCGACCGCTGCTTCGCCGACGCCTGCGAGCACCACGTGTCAATCAGCACTTCCGCGTGCGTGCTGCCGGCATTCGGCATCTCGATCTGCTTCTCGATGCCGCAGTTGATCACATGCGTGACGTCCGGGATCGTCACGCTGCTCTCGGCGATGTTCGTCGACAAGATGATCTTCGTCGACCGCTCGTCGATCGTCCGGAACGCCTCCTGCTGGTGCTCCAGCTCCAGCGCCGAGTGCAGCACGAACACGCGCACGAGCTCGCTGGTCGTCGCCTCTGCGAGCGCGGTCAGCGACTCGAACATCGCGTTGATGCTGCCGATGCCCGGGAGGAACACCAGGATGCACTGGGACTTTTGCTGGCGCTGGTTCGACGCGATGAGCAGCTTGACCAGCTCGATGATCACAATCAGCTGTTTCTCGAGGATCATCGACACTGCCTTCACGGCCGCCTCGCTGTTGCCGCGCGCGCGGCTGTTGACGAGACCGACAAACTTGTTGTGCATGAACGCAAACTCTTTTTGGCAACGATTCATGAGGCTCGGGAAGCGCGAGCTCAGATCGTCGAGGAACACGTACTCGACTGGGAAGAGCTTGGAGCCGACAAACAGCGGCTTTTTCTTCACCAAACGCGTCGCGAGCGAGTTGGCAAAGTACTTGAGGATCACCTTCGCGTCCATGGTCGCCGACATGATCACCAGGCGAAGGTGCGCGTTGCTGCTCAGCTGCAGACGCAGCAGCAGCAGCAGCAGGTCGACGTCCATGCTCCGCTCGTGCACTTCGTCAAGCACCAGGTGCGTGATCTTCTGCAGCGCGTCTGGGTCGTGGATGAGCCGCTCGACCATGTACCCGGTCGTCACGTACGTGATCTTGGTCTTGCTCGACACCATCTGCTTCTGCCCGATACGGTAGCCAATCACTTTGCCGACCTGCCCGTCTTCGTCAAACTCGTTGTCCTTGCGCATGCCTGCGACCGTGTTCGCGAGCTCGATCGCAGCGATGCGGCGTGGCTGCGTGACAAAGATGTTGACTGGGCGATCTGATGGAGGTCCACGCAGCGCATCGTCGAGCAGGAACTGCGGCACCGACGTGCTTTTGCCGCAACCCGTCTCACCCTGGATGATCGTGATCTGGTTGTTCACGACGTTGCTCAGGATTTCGTGGCGGTGCTGGAAGACGGGGAGCGTCTCCATGAGTCCCTGCAGTCCCTGGATCTTCTTCTTCTCCGACGCACTCGACGTCGACGTCGAGGTGACAGCGCCAGAATCGGACGCACCTGTCGCATCAGCACCTGGTTGGCGGAACGAGGACGGCGCTGCTGGTGGGAGCGAGCCGCTCTGCGCGTTGACTTTGCTCTGCTTCGAGGTTCCCAGACGCTTGGCGACTGCGGCTGGCGTCAGTCCCTTCAGTGCTTTTGCTGCCACTTTCTTCTTCTTTGCGGACTTAGAGCTCGAGCTCGCAACCGACGGCGCTGGAGAATAGCCAGCAGCACTCGCAAGACTCGGAAGCGGTGGAAGCGGTGGCGGTAGCGGAGGTCTGGCGCTGGACGGCAGTGGTGGGAGTGGCGGCTGGAAGTTCGAGTCGTTCGGCGCGCTCGCTTCCAGGTGCTTTGGAGCTGTCCTCAGCGCTTTCGTCGAAGGACTTGATCCCACACTTGAAGCGTTCCCAATTAACACAATGTCCACCTGCGCGTTGAGCTTCTCCTTGATCGCCAAGTATCCAAGTTCGACGGACAGATTGCCCACTGACAACTCCACGCCGTTCGTTGCGGCAGCAGCGCGAACGACTGGATGCGGAAGCAGCTTCTGCAGGTGCTTGAGCGCATTGCGCACCGACGTAAACAAGTTCAAGAACTTCTTCTCGGTTCCGATCAGCTCGGCACTGAACTGCTGGAGAATCGTCTCGACCTGGGGTCGAGAGAGACTGGAGCTCGCTGGCGCAAGGCTCCACGCTGCCTGCACGCCGTTGCCGCCACTGAGCGAGTCGCACACTCGAATGAACACGTCAGATGAGAAGAACGTTGCGCACCCGGCAGTCGTGGGCTGCGACTCGCCCAGAATCGCCCGCAGCTGGTGGAAGTGCTTGAGCGTCTCCAAATACACGGTCACCGCCGTGTACACGCCCCACTCGATCGCCTGCTCCTTGATCTCGACGCCAGCTCTCTCCGGCTGAGCGGTTGCGGCAGTCGGCGAGGATGTCGAAGCAGCAGCAGATGATGGTTTCACAGGCTTAGTGTGGATGCAGAGCATCGACGTGAGCAGCAAGATCTCGAATCGCCAGTCGCTCAGCAGCACGCAGTCCTGCAAGTACGCAGCGTCGTACTTTCTGAACACGAGCAGCGCGTACGCAATCGTCTTGAGATCCAGATCCTGCTTGCTGTGCTTGCCCAGCGAGCCGCAGAGACTCATCGCGTCCTGCACGCTCTTCGCGTTGTTCTTGTACAGAAGCCGCACGACGAGCTCGCGAAGCACGCGGTCGACAGCTTTCGCATTGCGCATGTGATGCGGCACCGAGTGGAACTGGTTGAGAAACTCCTGGCGCGGGAGCGTCACGATGCGGTCGAACTTGTCGCCAGCGTCGATTTCGCGCACCTTGAGCACGTTCAGAGCGTAGTACGCGAGGTGACGCAGCTCTGCCAAGAGCCCCGGGATCGACCGGCCTTTCACAAGCAGCGGATCGAAGCGGTTGCTCAGGCTGCGCGCCTGGGTCTCGAGCACGTCGATCGCCGACGGCGGGAAGTCGTACCGGTCCAGCAGCTTCCTGTACGAGTTGAGCTTGCTCTGCGACAGCGCCGGCTCGATCGTGATCGGGAATCGCTGCAGAAACGCCGCCGAGTGGCCGTAGAAACGGTAGATCTCGTACAGCGAGCGCAGGAAACCGGGCGTCTCGGCTTCGATCTGCATCAGCACTGGGTTCTCGAGTACGGGCAGTTGGCGGACGATCCACTTGGCCGCATCCTTCGGGAACAGCGAGCTAGTGCTCTCGTTTCTCACGCGCTGGATCGGGAAGTTGAGCTTCTTCGCCATGCCGAACTCCACGTCGAGCAGCGGCGTCAAGTCGTTCGAGCACAGCAGCGCCAGGTCCACGAGCTGGTTCACGCCAAGTCCGAGCGAGGCGGCAACGAGATCTGGCGTGAACACGCGCGCGCTCACTACCCCAGTCGTCTCGTTGATGCTCAGTTTCGAGAACGGAATGTACCGAATGCCGCGCATGACGAGGAAGTCCGAGTCGCGGCCGAGCACCGCGAACGCCTGCTGCGTGCGCACGAGGTCTGCGAGCTCTTCGTCGGCTTCGCGCTTCGCGGTCTTGATCGCGATGCCGTGCTTCTTGAGCACCGCGCGCAGCTTCTCGCGCGCAAACGGGAAGCAGCCGTTCGTCTGCTGTAGCAGTCTGGCGGTGCGCTCGCGGTTGCCCTGCGCGAGGCGCATCTGCGGCGCTGGCGGCGACGGAGGTGCAGCGCTGCTATCATCTGCAACGCTGGTAGCATCGGGAGCGACGACAGGAGCGGGAGGAGCAGCGGCAGCCGTGTCTTCAAAGAGCGCCTTGGCGAGCTCGTGGATCTGTCCCGCCTTCTGCAGCGCGCGATCCTGTAGACAGTAGCCCTTGCGGTGGTCCTCACCGCCAAAGCACTGCGGCGGATCGGTCACGAACACGAGCGAGATCTTGGACTCGCGCAGCGTCTTGAGCCAGCGCTCGAGGTGCTGCTCGAGCCGGTCGGGACAGCCCCCCAGCAGCAGCCACGCCTGCGGGGAGAGCCCGCGCTGCTGCGCCTGTTCTTCCTGCTGCACGTGCGTGAACAGCAGCTCGCAGACGTCGTAGAGGAAGCCGACGAAGTCCACGGCGAGCGTCGCGTCGCGGAGCTCGTTGCACTGCGTCGACGTCGCCGCCTCGTTCTGCGCGCAGTACGTGGTCAGTCCGCGGACGCCCATGGCTTGTGTAGTGGTGGTAGTAGAAGTAGCTGCTGTTGTTGCTGATGCACAGAGACAGACGGCGTGGAGCAGATGCAGTCACGCGGGTGGACGGACGGCGAGCGCGTGGAGACAGAGGAGCAGTGCGGATGCAGCGACGAGCGAGCGAGCGAGCGGAGCTGCGTGGTGCTTGGCGCCGTTGTTTCGTTCTTTGTTCTCTCCACCAACTATTGCGCAAGTTTCAAATCGTGCGAGGATAAGTACGCCCTGTATAACGAGAGCGATCGAAACGCGCGCTGTATCCGACTTTGGTAGCTCATGTAAAAGCTACAAGGTGTATGTCTATTTTTTAGCAAGGGTTTTTGGATCTACGCAGGTGTGCAAACGATAGTCCAAGATAGCTGATTTTGGTAGCTGATTTTTTTATGTGATCCAGAAGAGGAACATCCGAGTCGTTGGGTTTCAACCCACTTTTGGGCCAGGACGAACGCGCGAGGAAGCATCTACAATACAGGGCCGCTTATAATATGGGGCGGCGACGGTGAAGCGAAAGCGAGATCAGGAAGCAAGAAAAGCATCGCATCGCAGGAGACGACTCTCGAATCTTCTCCTGAAGTCGAGTGCTGAAGTCGAGTGCCGATGCTGAGCCCTGAAGTTGAGCCCTGAAGCAGATCTGAAGGCGATGCTGCTCTTGGGCTCATGCGAACGCTGGAGCGTCTGGTGCCGAAAGTGGAGAGCGCCATGAAAGCATCAAGGGGCTTTGGAAGTGTCCTCTTGCTGGGAGATGACAAACGCTCGATTGACGAGACTCTCGTTCATTGACAAGACTGTCAGAGTTGAGATGGTCCTTGTACCTCAGAATGTAGATGTGCTCCCCTCAACGAGCATGCTCTACTTTCAAAGCTGCCGCGAAGCTGTCGAAGAGAACGGAAGAACCGCAACCAGGCAAAGCAATTTCTCATTCATCCACCATCGATCATCACCCTCATCGCTCTCTTGCACACATACGCACACTTACACGCTCGATGTAGAGGCTGCAGCACCGATAACAAACACACCCACACTCATTTCTCAACTCAAATCCTCACTCACGCCTCCACCTGTTTGCGGCAGATCGGACACGCGACCTGGT
Organism: Globisporangium nagaii; assembly: GCA_023335995.1. Lineage (NCBI taxonomy): Eukaryota > Oomycota > Peronosporomycetes > Pythiales > Pythiaceae > Globisporangium > Globisporangium nagaii. The sequence goes on from JAADWH010000305.1 coordinate 20,945, forward strand.
CGCCGCTGCGCATCATCGACTCGACGAGCTCCTTCTTGCACGCCGCGTGCAGCGCGTGGCGGCACGGACGCAGCTTCACGACCTCTCCCGCCGCCATGTCGCGCTGGCAGATCGGACACGCGCACTCGTGCAGCGGCTTCGCGAGCGCGAGCCCCGCGCGCGTGCCCAGGGACGCCGAGATTGTGTGGAACGTCGTCTTGAGCTCATTGCCCAGCAGCACTGCGTGGTACGACCCGCCGAGCTGCTCCGCGACGCGCTGCAGCATGCTCAGGTTCACCGTGCCGTAGCCGACCGCGAACGCCTCCAAGCCGTACTTCGCGTAGCTTTGCTTCAGATGCGCCGCGAGCTCTTCGCCCTCCATAGGGTCGCACGGCTGGCCGTCCGAGAAGAACACGATCACGGGCTTGTACGTCTCAAAGTTGTTGCGCGAGAGCACCTCGTTCGCCGCCCGCAAGCCCGCCGAGTACGTCGTGCCGCCGCCGCGGTACGGCACGTGCGGCTGCAGCATCGCTGTGATGTTCTGCGCCTCAAACTCGATCTTGCCGCAGTTGTCGAACGTCACGACCGAGACCAAGTCGAGCGACGCGCCATCGTCCACACGGTTGTGTAGGTACTCGCGGTACGCGGCCATGAGCTGCTCCCACGGATAGCCGCACATCGAGCCCGAGCAGTCCAGCACGAACACGTGGTGCATCTTGCCGCTGTCCACGAGGTGCGAGCACTCGAACTTGTGGCCGCCGACGTACGAGAACCCGTCGCTCTGCGCGGGCTTCTTCTTCAGCTTGTGCCACGCTGGCAGCACGCAGAATGACTTCTTCTCGCTGTGCTCCGGCGCGTCGCACTCGTACGCGCACTTGCTAAACTTCTCGCGCTCGTCCGCCGACGTGCACGGATCTTCCCAGCCGAGTGTCTTCCAGAACTGACCGTGGAGCACCTCGTCCACCTCGCGCTCGGGCTTGGGCTTCAGCGCGCGCGTGCAGTGGCGCCGCTGGTCCTTGCTGTCGCCAACGTACACGCAGAACAACGCGTCTTTTTGCTCGCAGTCCAAGTAGTGCAGGTGGCTGCGACCCATCTTCGAGCAGTACAGGTTGCACATCTCCGCGCTGCCTGACTCACCAGCCTTGTACTTGCGCTCCTCGACGTCGATGTCGCTCGTGTCCGCCAAAAAGTACGTGTTGCGCATGTTGCCGTGCGAGGTGTCGTGCATGCCGAAGTGTCCATACTCCTTGCGGCAGAAGTAGCTGCAGCAGGGACAGCGACTCTCGCAGTAATGCAAGATACGCGTGCCGTCGTCCTCGCGCTCGCTCGCCTTCGTCTCTTCCTCGTCGGCGTCCATATCTGCATCCGCATCGTCTGCACTACTCTCGTCCTCGTCGTCGCAGGTGCTGGCGTTCGCAGCGACGCAAGTGTGCGACCCCGAGTGGGTCTGCTGTCCTGGAGCGAGCACCACCGCGCACTTCTTGCGAAAGCCATTCATTTCCTGGAACTTGTACTTGAACTTCCCACGCGCGCCGACAAACGTCTTGACGGACTCCTTGTGGAACACCTCGACACAGCAGTTGCCCTGCTCGCCGCACACAGCGTGACACGTGTGCGAGTCCGCGCACATGTGGATTGTCGGCGCCTCCGACTCGGCATCGAACACGCGCTCGCGTTTGCCAGTCGTAGCCAAGCTCTCCACCGAAAACGCCACCGCGACATCGGTCTGGCCGTGGAAGTGGTCTGCATGGCCGCAGAGCTTCTCGCAGCCGTCCATCGAGCATTTCTCGATGCACGTCGTCTGCTCGCACTTGTGCGCGGTGTGAGGCGTCGCAATGCTCAAGATGCACACACCCGGACAGCTCTTCGCAGAGCACGGCATCCCGCAGCGGTGAATCTCGACAGAGCAGTGGTGCATTCCGAAGTGTCCGATCATCTCGACGCAGCGAAGCCCGCAGTTCGCAGCGCGCACCATGCAGCACTCCTGGCCGCATGTGTGGTCGCCGTCAGCACACTCGCACTTGCCTTCGTGACCCGCGGGCTTCGAGCACAGCGGAGTCTTGCCCTCGCCTCCAGCACACTCGCAGTACTCGCAGCGACCCTGGCACTTGTGGTTGAACCCACAGTCGTGCTCCATCGACACGCTGTGCACCGCAGAGTGCATGCAGCCCAGCTGGCAGTGCGTACAGCTGTGCGCGCAGCGAGCGAACAGCATCTGGAAGCGGCCGAGGAACTGCGACTCGACACTCTGCCAGTCTTCCGAGAGCTGCTCGCCGAGGAGTGATTTCGCCCACGCCAGGACGCGCAGCTTGCGGCGGCGTACCACGAACACGAGAAACGCGTCAAACGCCGTCTGCGTCTTGCCGCTCATCTTGCCGCTCATCGGTGTCGACGAGTGGTTCACGAACGCTTCGAACAAGCGCAGGATCGTGTCGCCGACTGCACGCAGTCCGCCGTCTGTGTCACTGCTCGCCTTCGTGCAGTCGACCATCAAGTCGATATCGCGATCGCGAATGCGATCAAGAGCCACGTCATCGTCCAGCGCCTTCCACTTGTCCGCCATCTCCGGGAACTCGCGACACATGCGCTCCAGCGTGATGTCGCCGGCACTCGCCAAGATGTCGTCCTTCAAGTACTCCTCAATCGCCTTCGCGTCGCTCACACGGTCGTTCGGGATCAAGCAGCCAGTGCGGACGAGCCCAGCGAGCTTCGAACGCACCTCCGAGAGCTGCAGCTTCTGGTTGCTGTCGTCTAGAGATGTCCAATCCAAGATCGAGATCTTCGCGAGCACGAGGCGGATGCAGTCCAGAAACGCCTTCCCGCTCGGGAATCCCATGGTTGCGTCACCACAGAGATGCTCAGTGATGAACTGCTGCGCATTCTCGAGCGAGTGGTAGTAGCCCGGCGTGCCGAGCGGCGGCGAACAGTTGATCTCGAGTTGACCCTGGTACATGTCACACAAGAAGTTGTGCTCCTTGTTCACCTTCACGAGCTTCTCGAACTTGGCGACGAACTCATCGACGACGCCGTCCTGGTCGTTCGGGTTCACATCCTTCACGCCCATGTACAGGATCCCGCGGAACAGCCGCGGGTCACTCTTGATGAGCTGAATGCCCTTCTGAAACTTGGTAAACAGCTCGTCGATCTCCTTGTCGAAGCGCATCTCCATGCGGAAGATTGTGAACATCGAGATCGCGGCGTTGAGCACCGACAAGAAGACATCTTCTTGCTCAGTTCGCTCGAACGAGCCCAGCCCTTCAAAGTCCAGCACCACCAGCAGCACACTGTCCGGTAGTACGCGCACAGTCATCCACGCGCCGTCCGTGCAGCGCGCGCCAGCGATCGCAAACGACGAGCCCGTCAAGTGGTTCAGAAAGTAGCTCTTGCCCGTCGACTGCTTGCCCATGGACGTCACGACGACGCATCGCCCACGCCACGACTCCAGCAGCGGGCTGAGCAGACCGAAGCGGATCGACCGCGCAATGTCCGCAGACTGCAGCTGGCGCGGCGACTCCAAGCTCTCGACAACACGGCTCGCCTTGTCCTGCCCGTCGCTCATCACACTCAGCATGTTTGCCTCCGCGCGGCAGATCTGGATCGGCACAAACGTGATCGCGTCTTGCAAGAACGACGCGATCGAGCGAGCATGCAGCCGCGCAAGCTCATCGGTGATCTTCTCTTTTCCTGCTCCGTTGTACGCGACGATCAGCAAGTCGCTCGCCAAGTCCATGTCCCCCAGCGGCTTGTTCAGCTTGCGCAAGTGGTCCATCACGCTCTCAAAGTACACGCGGCAGTCTTCGTAGAGCGCGTCCGGCGACGGCGACAGCCCGCTCGGGCACACGATCTTCACCTGCAGCGGCTCAGGGGCAGCGCTGCCGCCGGCTTCTCCGCGGCGTGAGGCGCTGTTCTTGCTGCCGTGCGAGAGCAAGCCTGTCACCGGGAACTTCTCGAACACGTGGTAGAACGCCCACAGCCAGTGCTCGAGCTTCTCGGCTTCGTCGCCAGCGCTACCGGCGCCTTGCTCGCGTCCTTGGCGTTGCGCTCCTCGCGCCGAGTTCTTCCTCCCCGAGTGGCGGATGCGGAACGAGTCGCTGCGCACAGTCACGCGCACGTCGAAGACCAGGATCTGCTCCAGGATCGGGTCCGTGACCAGCAGGAACGAGCCACACGACTGCGCAAATATGCCAACGTTCGACAGCCACTGCATCTTCGCCGCCTCCGAGCGCTTGACGGGGATCTTGCGGTGATCCTCGCTCGAGATCGCCGAGAGCTCGCCGTGAAACGCTCCCAAGTCGTCCTTCGCCAGCGACAGGCTCGCGACGACAAGACCGTCAGCCAGCGGGAATACTGGGCTGCTCCACACAGAATCACCAGCACCACCGCCGCCGCCGTGCTCACCGCTCTTCAACTGGGTCGTCTTGCGCGACGTCTGCTGGCTGCGCAGGTTGATTGACTGCGCCGCGTGCGTGCGGTCGCACAGGAAGATGCCGCTCTCCAAGAGCAGCATGTCTGTCACCGGCATCGACAGCGACGTGCACACGCGCAGATTGATGTTCCTGATGATCTCCATCGACGTGAACGACTCGTTGAACTTGTAGAGTCCTACATCGTCACTTGCGCTTGCGAACGCGATCAGACGCTCGGCTGCGAGGAAGTCGCAGAGCGTCACTTTGCGTCCAAAGTGCTTGATGAACTGCGCCGTGCCTCGGTTCTTGCTGTAGCCTAGCTGGCGAACAGGGAACTGCACGCGCTCGATCTCCACGCCATCTGCGCTTGTCGACACGACCAGCACCGAGTGGGTTTGCACCGAGTACACTGCCAGCACGGTGGTGTCTTTCGCGAGCGAGTACACGCCAAGCGAGCGCAGGCTGGAGCCCACGACTGCGTCCAGGTCAATCTTGAACACCTCGAGTTGCTCGGTCGGCGGCTCCCACACTTCTTCGCGCACGTCGCAGTAGATCTTGTCCATGCGCATGCGTACACCGACGCGGACGCTCAAGTCGCCGCTCGTTTCCCAGGCTCTGTGCAGCTCCACAAACGCGCTCGTGACAGCTTTGCGACAGTCTTCATCGCACGACAAGCGGAGAGAAGTGACGTCCAGCGCTGCCCATTTCTTCCAGAGCGTCGCGCGGATCACGTCAAACGATCTCTCGACGGCGTCCCACCACACCTGCTTCATCTGGTCGAGCGCTGGTGCCATGCAGCTGCGGAACCCGTCAGAGATCGTCAGATCGTCCTTCTCTGCCTTCAGCCAGTTGATGATCCCACGCCCGATCGACATCAGAAGACTTCGATGCTGCGTGTCGTAGCCACCAAGTAGATCCTTCCCTGGTGTCGTTACGATCCTCGCGAGCAAGTCGTCAAGCTCATCGTCCATTTGCGCCTCGAAGAGTCCATAGAAGTTCTTCATGTTCTTCTTTAAGCGTGTCGGGAGGAAGAGCGCGATTTGAGTCTCTGGAGCGAGCTGGTTCCACAACTCCTTATCGTCCTTCAGCTTCTGCATGCAGCGGTTGAATCCCAACGAGGCAGCTCTGGTTTCAGCCGAGTCGAGCAGAAGCTCAACGCTGAACAGCGTCTCCGTGATGCTCAGGAGCGACGCGCGCTGCTCTTCCACCAGCAGCTCCACTTCCTCCTTGCTGCGCTCCTCCGCCCCCATAATACTGCGCGCAAACAAGTCCTCGATCCACTGAAAGTCTTCCTCCGGCAACTTGCCGAGTGCTTCGAGGAACTGGTTAGGAAACGTGTGGTCGACAGTCCACGCCTGGTAGTCGACATGCATCCTGTGCGTCGCAGCGAGTGCGTCGATCCAGCGCGCGAACTCGCCAACGCTGTCGAACTCGGCTTTCTTCCGTTGCGTGCGCGTCATCGCAGGCGCCGGCGTGATCACCATCACGCCCGGAAAGCTGCCTTTGATGATGCGGCGATTGGTCGCAGCCGCAGCAGGGACGCCAGACAGCGAGAGGCTCTTCACCAGCCCGCAGCGCACTTCGTCCTTCTCGGTCTCCTGCTTTTCGACGCGGAACGCGACAGAGTACGACTTGAACGCCTGCGAGTTGCCAGACGTCAGTCTCGCCACCGCTCTCTGCACGCTCGCGATGTCTTCAGCCGAGAGGCAGCAGACAATGTTCGGGCTCAAACACGTAAGGAAGCGCAGAATGTACGTCGCCGTGTCACGCAGTCGCTCCGGCTGGAACAGGTGGTCCTGCAGCCACGCGAACAGCACCAACACGCGTCCATTGCTGCTCTCATCGGCTTCTTTAGCCGAACACTTTATCGGCACGCAGTAGATGCCCTGATCCTGCGAGCGCAGGTTCGCTTCGCACTCGTCTGACCAGCAGCCGAGTCGCGCGAGCTCCTTCTTCACCTCACTCTGCGTGCCAAAGAGTGACATCACCTTCACGTCGTCCGCGCTGTCGCTACCGTCGCTCTCCATCGCTTCGTCTTCGACCCCGCTGCTCCGACTGCTGCGCTCGCCACGGCAACCCCCACGCACGCTAAACACGTCGGTGCGCAGAAAGCGCGCAAAGTCGTCATCAAACTCGCGTGCTTCGAGCAGGTCGTCGTGCTTAAAGTCCCTAAGGTTCACCGACGAGAGCATGCCAAGCGAGCAGCTCAGACGCAGCACCTCGAGCTCTTCGAGCACCGACTTGACCACCTCCACGTCATTCTGCACCTCGACACGCAGACTCAGCAGGCGGAAGACGTCGTCGCTCACAGCCTTGAGCTTTTCCTCGTAGTTGTACCGCATGTTTGCTCTTGGCGCCGGCGCTTCGAAGCCTTAGGACTCGCTTCGTTCTTCTCTGCAGCGACGCAAATCGCAAACTGAGGCGTCGCTGGCTCGCACAAAAGCCACGTGTGGCAGTTGAGAAGCAGCGAGAGCCTCCCTGTTCCCACGCACACGCACACG
>JAADWH010000306.1:0-27827 GCA_023335995.1 Globisporangium nagaii
ATCCAAAAACAACCTTCCGCTACGCACCTCTGACCGTCCGCGCCATCGGGCTCGTAGTCGCTCTCCTGCGACGCCTCGTTCGGGTGCTGCTCCTCCGAGTCCGTCTCCTCGTTCGAGTCGTCAAACTGCAGCTGGCGCGTCGACGACTTGGTCGCGGCAGCCGGCTCGCTCTCGCTCTCGGGCTCAGCCGCCTGATCTTCTTCTGCCGCGGCACCCTTGGAGGCGGACGACGGCTTGCCGAGCGTCTCTGACACCATCTGCAGCGTCTGGTTCGCGCAGCGCGGACGGCGTCCCGAGCTCGACACTGACGACGAGCCGGACGAGCGCACGGATTTGTTCCCCGAGCTCGACGGTGTCGACGACATAGATGACGCTGGCGTTGCACCTGGCGCTTCTGGATCGACGCCAGATGCTGGCTGAGATGGCGCTACTGGAGAGCGCACGGACATGCGGGTGGAGCGACGCGTCGGCGTGGTCGTCGGCGAGCGCGGCGTGGTGCGCGGCTGCTTGGCCGGCGTGGCGCTCGAGCCAGTCGAGTGGCGGCGCTTCTTCGGCCTGAGAACACAAGCACAGACACATGTGGGCACGCGTGGGCTGTTAGGGACGGACCGTGCTGACGACATTGCTGGCGAGGAGCGCTGCAGAGCGCGTACGTCGGCGCCATGTTCCTGCCGCTCGTGCGCCGCTTTTTCGCTCACAAAATGGAAGTCACGAAATGGCGCGATTTTCAAAAAACAAAGCGTGGAATTTGAAGAAAAGTGCTCGAAAGTTGGTGAATTGATCTTCACAGCTTTCATGAAAATGAAAAACTTCACCATTGTTCATCAAACGAACTGTCAGAATGGCTCGCTCCGAAGGTGCTCGCAGGAAGCTCAAGGCGTGCTCAAGCGTCGCCGCCGTCGCTGAAGCCGTCGTCCGAGTACGATAGCTCGGCTTCTTCCTCACTCTGGCACTCCAAGTCTTTCGCGTTCGCTTTATTTGGAGCTCCCGGGTCGTCTTCGTCGTCGTAGTAGTGCTCGTCGTAGTGTTCGTCCTCGTCGTCTGCGCTCGAAGAGTCCGTGTGCGTGTGCGTTTGCTTATCGGCAGCGTCCAAGCCGTCCAGCTGCTGCTGATCCTGAAGCTCGTGGTGGCTCTGGTGGTCGTCATCGAACTCGCTCCCGTACCCGCTGGCTTCGTCGTCGTCGTCCGCAGTCGGAGGTGGATCCCCTGAGCTTGAGGAGTCCGGCAGAATCGCACCAGCATCTGATTCTGCGGGCGTAGACGGAAATGCGTCGTCATCAAAGTTCTCTTCGTCGTACTCTGGTTCATCCTGTTCTGTGTCAGCGTCCGAGTGAGGCATTTCTGCCAGCGTGGCCACCTGAGAGAAACCTCGCGGATCTTTCTCGCTGTCTGGAGTCACGACAGCGTTCTTCGCTTCGACGAGTGAGTCACCCATTCCAGCTGCTGCTGGACGGTCATATCTCTGGTCGCGTCCATCGAGAGCTTCCCCGTGATATATTCGGTTGTCTGTGTCTGGCTGGAGATCCGCGCTTTCGCTCGCCGTGCGTGGACATCCGCTGGTAGCGTTCTCGGTCCCTTCTGCTCCAGAGCTGGAGACTGCATCGATGGCATCATTTGATGCAGCTTCTTCCAGCTTGACAGCATCTTCAGTCTCCGGGGATGCTGGTACTGAGAGCACTCGCGCCGCTCCGTGTGCCCTGACTGGCTGGTAGTTGCTTTGTTCTCGACCAATCTGCTCGTCGACGTAGTGCTCACTCCCCGTTTCATCCGAGAGTGCATCTGCGACGAGATCAATGGAGTCTTGCAGCGTGTCAAACACGGCGGCGTTGATCTCCTCGTCCGAGAACGCACAGCTCTGCCCGAGCAGATTGATTGCTGCGTCCAGGGTTTCTTCATTGCCGAGGGCTTCAGCACCAGCACTACCGTGCTCGTCTTGCGCGACAGGATCAGACTCTGGCGGATCCATCGCCAACGCGTCCAGCGCACACTCGAGCTCGACCGCGGGAGAAAACGCACCGAGTGTGAACAAGTTGCCACTGCGGCCGCCTCCGCCAAACCACGAAGCTGCATCGATTGTGAGCGCATCCGCGCTGTCAGTCCCAGCGTTGAGCCTCCGCTCGCGCGAGAACGTGAAGCGCACATCCACGACGTCCGTGTCACTCTCGCGATTCTCAGCGGCCACGGATCCATGTTCGAACTGGTTCCCCGTCGGCTTTGTTGCTGACGCTTGTGATGCTCGGTGGCCGTGCTGATCGGTTGAAGGCGCTGATCGTTGCTTGCGCAGCATCATGATTCGCCGGTGGTTGGCTGCCGAGGAGCGAGCATTGCTGTTGCGGAAGGCGTCTTCCTCTTGACGATCGTGTCTGCTGCTGGTATTGATGGCGTTCACCATCGAGACCATGGCAGCAGATGACGGACTGCGAGTGCCTGGACTAGACTCGTGCTGGTTCAGCCTGCTCACGCGCGCGCCTGAGCTCGCTGCGAGCGGCGACATCTGCGCCTTGAGGAGCTCTTGCTGGAGCTCTTGCTGAAGCGCGAGCCGCCTCTTCTCGTGGGATCTGAGGAAGTGCTGGTTCCACTTGTCGTCTTTCTCCCACTCTTTGCAGCTCAGCGTCGGCTTCGCAGTGCGCAGACGCTTTGCGAGCGCTTGGTTCTCGGTCCAGATCTTGAGCTGCTCTTGCTTCTTGTTGTAGTCGTGTGGGGTCCTGGGCTGAGCCTTCTCGAGCGAATCCCGCATCGAGTCGTCGCTGGATGGAGGGTGATGGTGTCCACTGTTTGACCGCGACAGGTGCTGCTGCTGCTGCTGTTTCCCACTGGGAGTCGCGATCTTCGCGAGTCGTTCTTGCATCCGCTGGTTCTCGTATGCGATCATCTCGAGTCGGTCGGCTTCCATCTTTGTCTTCTTGGACGGGTTTCTCGGCTTCTTCTTGGGCATTCTGCGGAGCTGCCTCACTGGTTTCAGCTCTCCTCGCGCTGACTGTGCGACGTGTGAGCGTGCGTCTCCGCCTCCCAGCTCTTCCTCTTGTTCGTCGCCGTCATCTTCGCGCCGTTCCGGTCCACTCTCATCGCCTTCTTTGGCTGATTTCGGATCGCCATACTGCTCACTCGGGTGCTGATGAGGATGCCGCGCTTTGACTGGACTCGTGGCGCATCGCTTCTGGGTACCGCCCCCGTGCTGGAACTTTGGCAGCAGCCTCGTCTTCGGCGACTTGGTGTCGACGTAGCTGTGCGCTTTCGATATCCGAGCGAGGTGGCCAGCCAGGTTGCGCGCGATCTCGCGCGTCCAGATCGTCGCGTTGCTGTACGGTTCCGCGCGCCGCGCTCGATCCATCGTCACAGCGCACACGCAGCAGACACACTCTCCTTCGCTCGCCTCTGGATGCTGAGCTTGTCCATGGAGAGCTCGCGTGCGTGTGCAGCCATGAGATCTATTCTTAGGCTCGGAAAAAAGCAGCATCTAAGAATACAAGCATGCAAATGAAGCCATTCTCAAGTGTCACCATGCGCGAGGATCCTTCAGAAATGCGCCACTAGGTGGTCAGGAATACTCCATCTGCGTGATGCAGCACGAGCCACTGAAGCGCCTGCTCCCACACTCTCCGCTCGTCAGCAGTAGCCGCCTCCATTGCCAGCAGCTCGCTGCGCACCATCATGTGGAAGCGGCAGTCGGCTTTCAGTGACGATGATGATGGCGATGCAGAAGTCATCGCACGCTTGAAGAACGGGAATCGGCTCTTCGAATTCGCTGGACTCTGCGGGGCTCCAGCAGATTCACGAGACGGCAATACCTCCACCTGGCTCAGGTAAACCCGCTCGACACGCGGTGGGTCGCTCGACAGGTGCTGGAAGATCAAGTAGCCTCCCGTGATGGCGGCTGTAATCCGCACTCTCGATGATGTCTGCTTCCGCTGCCTGGATTTGCTTCCGAGGTCGAGGCAGAGGCGGAAGTCTGCGCCTTCGAGGAGCAGGTCACGGTAGCTCAGCTCCAGTTGTGACAAGCGAAGTTGAGTTGTCGGCTTTCCGTCGACTGAGGGTGCAGAGGCGGCGTGTGAAGTGATGGCAGAGTTCAGAGTCTGCTGCTGCTCCTTCGAGGCGTCGCCACTGAGCCTCTCCAGCAAATCTCGAGCGAGCCGGTAGACTCGCTTTGCCGCGTGCTCGTACTTTGCAGTCACTGCTCGGAGCGTAATGTACACTTGCTCGTCCTGAAGCGCGACGCTCGACTCTTTGTCGCCCGCGAGGATGGCGAGGAACTGGATGCATGCGAACAAGCAGTCGTCGTCGTTGATGCGCAGCGAGATGCACTCGGTCGTGATCGGAATCGCGTCAAACATGATGAAGATCGGGATGTTGTGCGGCTCGTGACAGAGCTGGCACATGAGCGCAAACAAGCTCTGCTCGATAAACGAGTTCCCGTCGCTGCTTTCTTCTGTGTAGGCAACCAGCTGCAGGATCAGGTGTGCGCCGTCGTATGCCAGCTGGTTGCCCATGTCCGGATGTATTGCGAGGCGATTGATGATCCCGATGATCTTCTCGAGGCAGAGAGGCAGCGAACACTTGCTCTGAACCGACTCGGCTAGCTGAAGCAACCACATTGGCATCCCACTCCACCTGTGCAGCTGCCGGTTCGCGCACGCGAGGTTGACGAGGCAATCGATCGCAGATTCCAGCAGCAGCCTGTCGTCAGCTTTGAACCACACGACGTCCACGATCTGTTGGAGGTGCTCTAGTGCATGCAGCTCTTCTGCCAGGTCTCGTCCACGATCGATTCGAGTGAGGTCGTATAGCATCTCCAGCAGCACGCCGACAAACGACGAGCTGCTACTTGCGGCGCTTGTCTTGACACGCGCAGTCGCTTGGTAGTTGTCGAGCAAGTGGAAGAGCAGCGAGAGCATGTCGGTGCTCAGCAGCTCCTGCAAGATCTGATTGCGCCAACGATGCTTCTCGACGTCGACGCTCTCTTTCGTCGCGTGCCCTTCATCATCGTCACGATCACGTTCGTCATCGACACTCGCATTCACAAGACTCAGGCGCTCAAAGCTGCTGTCCTGGACGTCGATCAAGCGCATCAGGATCTGTGTGCCGAGCATACAAATCTGCTCCTCGTTGACGTTTGCTCGGCACACTGTAGGGATCACCTCATGACCCTTGTAGATCACCACCTGCGTCAGCACTTCGTCAAAGTGCTCGGAGCTCGACAGAATGCCGAGCAAGAGCCGCATCGACGGCATCACAATGTACACGTTCGACGAATGGCGCACGATGCAGTTGATCAGAAGGCGGGTAGCTCCCGAATCAATTAGCTGCCGCCTCGCAAACTGGTTCTTGCCACAGCGGTAGATGCGCTCGATCACTTGCAACACACACTCGACAACAGCAGCATGGCTGGCGTACGCGCGTGCAGTTCGGAGCAGAATTGCTAGCGTGAACTCGACCGACTGCGAAGCAAACGCGTGGCTGCTCGAGCTCTCTGGAACTAGCTGGAGGACGGACTGCAAACAGCTCCACGTAATCGGGGTGTCGTACGCGTGGCTCTGGAACGCGCCGTTCAGAAGCGCGAGCGGATCGTTCCCATCCAGAGTGCGGTTCGTCTCACTCGGCACGATCTGCAACAAAACTGGCAGCGCCGAGGTGCAGCTTTGCACGATGCCCGCGTCTTCTTTCCACGACTTTAGAAGTGCAAACGTCAGCTCCAGCATGGGCTTCGCAACTCGCATGTCTTGCACGTGGCGTTGCACTGCGATGTTGTCACAAAATGCCGAGGCGAGCGCTGCGAACTGGCGTGCCTGGTGCTGGTGCAGCACACACGATGTCGCGAGTCCGCGGAAATCGATCACAGATTGGTTCACGACAACCATCGGTCGCAGGAAGGAGACCTGAGCGAGCACCTCGATCGCGAGGCAGACAACTTCGCAGGTGATCGAGTGCAGCACGATCACCTCACAGAGTGGCGCGAGCAGTGGCACGACGTACTCGTCGTCCAGCACGAGCTTCGTGTCGTGCAGCAGGAACTTGAGTTGGTGCACTGCGGCACGCAGCATTTTGTAGGATTCGGGCTCGTCGAGGGTCTTCGCCGACGTCTTCGTGTTGACGTACGAGAACTCGCCGCTGCTGGTGCTCTTCCCATCACCCACTCGGCATTTTACCACGAAACAGTTCGATAGGATCGCTCTCTTTGTCACCAGCTCGATGCTCCCAGCAGCGGACGACAGTTCGAAGAAACCTGAGGGTCTCTGCAGCTCCGACAGAGTCGGAGGAGCGCCTGCAAATCGTGCCTGAACCTCGTACAGCTTGCGAAGCGTCTCCCTCACTTCCTCACTGATCGCCTGAGTTGCAGTCGCGCCTCGGAACTTCCATCTCCAGAGCTGTGTGCGGAATCGCTGGATAAGCGACGGCGTCGTGAAAATTGGAGCCTGCAAGGAGATGCAGCGGTCGATGATGAGAAAGCCGAGTCTCGAGTAGTTCGCAGCTCCATCGTGGGAGTCGACGATGACGAAGATGAGCTCGACGAGGGGCAGAAGCATCGGGTCGCGCAGATTCTCTTCGTGCGCAGTCAAGTAGCAGCAGATCTCGAAACCGAGGAGCAAGTTCGTCGTCTGGTGCGGCGGAGAGCAACTCATTATCTGGTACAAGATTTCGTAGCCGTTCAGCGAACTGCAGCACGTGACAGCACAGTGTTTGGCGCGGACGAGGTCTTTCAAGACTTCTAACGCCGCCTGCAGGACTTTCCGCAGAGGTTTTGCTTCGTAACCATCCGTGATGGCGTCGCTGCCGAGTGCTCCCGGTGGAGTACAAACACGTACAGACTCAGTTTCTGGCGCTGGCTTGCTTGTCGAGCTGATGATGGTGACAATCACACAAAGCTCTGGCTCTTCGATGCGCTGGGTCTTGTGGCGGAGCTCCGAGAGGTGCTGATGCAGAAAGAGCACCACTTCGTGTTGCACTTCTTGATCTGGAGAAGCGCTTGCAATTTCGAGCAGGCGGCCGACGCCTTGGTACAGAGAGAACATCGAGCCCAGCACGAGATCTCTCGACCAGCTGCTGCATGCAAAGGCGTGGTACAAGCGCAGGATGCACGCCACGCCAACGACTTCCCAGTGTTCGTTGAGAATGGGGCATAGCAACTGGAGCATACCGCCGACGCGCGCTTGGAGTTGAGCAGAGTGCTCACTACCAACGGAGATGAGGCAGAGAGCTCGTCGTAGCGCTGCGCTGGATGAGTCCAGAAAGGCGCGGGTTCGCAGAGAGTAGCTTGATAGAGACACAGTCGACGCGAAGTGCAGATACACAGCAAGCGCTTCGTCGCCTACCCATTCGAGATGCCTCAGCAGAAACATGTCGGCCATCTCGCTCGCCACATCCAAGCCGTCTCGATCATCTCGAATGACTTGCTGAATAGCGATGCGAGCGAGATTGAGATGCACAGCCGCGAGTTTGGCTTCGGAAGTGCGGCAGTCGGTCGCAATGGACACGAGCTTGCTCTGTGCAATCGCAGAGCGGTCGATGGCTTTCAGCACCTCGACTGCAGAGTGTGGTGACGGCGACTGGAGTTGCGACCAGTGCACGAGCACCACGGTGAGGCGTGCTAGCGTTTGTTCGAGCTGCTTCTCAACTGCGTAAGCGTCGACAGTCTGTTTCCCAGGTACCGAGTGGTAGGCGCTCACGAATGCTTCAGCCTGCCGCGCGACTGCTGCGATTTGACCAATATCGTCCAGCTGTCCTCCGCTGCTGAATGCCGAGTCGCTTGAAATCGCGACGCAATCCGCAAACGACCTCCATGACAGCAGCGGCGGGGCATTTTCACTTTGCAGAAGTAGATCAGATGCTCGGAGCAGCAGCTCCACAGGTTTGCTGGCCAACGCAAGCAGCTTCTCTGCGAACAGCAGTCCGTGGCTGGAGATCGCGCTGGACACGAGACCCAGGAACCACTGCAGCACGCACGGAGCGTGCACAGACTTGGACACATCAGACGCATTCTCCAGCAAGTGCTTGGTCACCGGATGGCGGATGATCACTCGCGCGTACTCGGCTCCTCGCTCCACGCACGCTCTCAGGATAACGCTGGACGAGCGAATGAGCCTTCCGAGCATCACTGAGCTCTCGTACCCGGAGAGAGAGAAATTGTCGCCACTATCAAGCAGGACAGTTGCATCATTTTCCAGTGTGCACATCGACAGCAGCGTCAGACAGCACGAAACGAGTTCGTGCGCGTCGTCACTCGCAGCGCTCAGCACGAACCACCCTGAAGGCAGCTCGCCTAGAAGAGCTGCGACGGCATCCAGAGTAGCGGGTGCTAGATTCCCGCACATCTTCTTTCCCTCTACTGCGTCCGCTCGTATGGTTTTGACAATGCTGTTGAGCGCTTTCTGCAACGACTTTGCGAGCGGAGAGTTCTGGACGGCGTCCTTGCCTGCTGTCGTCGTCACGAAGTATGCTAGCGCTTCGAACAGAATTGGAAGCGATTCAGACTCGTGGCGGCCGAGTCGATCGAGGAGATGTTCCATCACGAACGCCACCGCTTGCTCTTCTTCGCGCTCGGAAGTCGCTCGCATCCAGACCAACGACGACAGCGAGTTGCACCTTGAGAAGAACTGTGTGGAGCTGGCGAGGATCGACTCGCGATGGCTTGAGTTGAGCAGCTGTGAGCCAAGGCACGCGAGCTGTTGCAGGAGTGGAGCTCCGATTCCCAACATGTCGTCGTCGTCGCGAAGATTGTCGTTTAATGCAGCCAGTCGTAGCACCATTTTGTGGAACGCCGCGCTTTTGAGCAGCTCCTTCGAGCGAGACGACAGCAGGATGGCTTCGAACGCGACAAGGGCGTCGTCGCTTTGGTACTTCCTTATCCCTGATGCGCCATCATCATCGCTCCTGTTTCCTTCAGCACGTTTTTCAATCGCGCTCACACAGCAATCGAGTCGTTGCGCGAGTCTTTGCAGCACTTCGTCTGTCGCCAAGAGCTCCACCACCGCCTGCGCTCGTTTGCGGATGCCTTCCAGTCTCGGTGACGTAGAAAACGCTGAATCACGAAGGAAATCTCCGAGGTGACGGAAGCTTTGCGTCAGCAGTCGATCGGGCAGCGAGTCGCGAACGCCTTCAACGAGGATCTGAAGTAGCGTCGTGAGCAGACCGTACGTCGCCTCGCTCAGGAAGCACACGCGGTGAGCGATTGCGTCGTCCATCGTGTCCAGAACCGCCTTCAGCGCCCCGTTCCTGATCAAGAGAGACGCACAGTCGGGTGCCTCCATGAGAGCCAGCAGAAGACTCTTCACCACCGCATCCGTGACCGTGTCTTGAACGTACTGGCGCTCTCTCGTGCCCAGGATGCTTGTTGCAGTCGACAGCCATCCGGCTTGTATGAACGCGCCAGTCGCGCAGGGCGATGCCGATATGATGGCGCAAACGAGGTTGCACCCGGATGCGAACATCACGGCGTCGTGATGCTTGAGAAGCAGCGCAGTTTCGAGCGCGTCGACAATCACTGTATACCCACCACAGGCTGACAGCGCTGAAATCACGGCGCCGGGGTTCCTGACTTGGTTGCCGGTGTCTTGATCCGCTGGAAAGGTAGTCTGCGCGGGGGAGCAACTCGCTCGGTCGGACTTGATGACGCTCGCCAGCGCGTAGAAGCAGCTCTTTACGACTCGTACGAATCGGGCTTCGTCCATCGCACCTGTGCTCTGCATTGCATTGCGCAGGACAGATATGACGAGGCTCGCTGCATCACCATCCATCAGCAATGCAGAGAGTGAGGTTGTCGACGACAGCGTAGCGACCACACTGCAGCACAGCTCCAGCGAGTCGATGAACGGCTCCTGATAATGAAACATCAGCAGCAGTGAGACAACCAGTCAAGACGACTCCACATTCGTCGGCATTCAGAAACACACAAGCACACCATTTCAGTTGCCGAGAGGTGGGCAGCAGTGTTGGCGAGAGCTTCAAGAACGCTCACATGTCTGCGCACATCCGACTCGCGCGCGACGCTGTTCAGGACGAAGCTCGCACTTCGCGTCAAATCGTCTATTTCCCATCGATGCAGGTAGATGGCTCGCGCAATCAGCTGGAGAGCTCCATACTCGACAAACTTGCGTCGAATCACTTGGTTTCTCTGAATGTGCACGCGTCACAGAACAGAAAAATGTTGGCATGCGTTCGTGCGGGTTCCATCGAGTACTGGGAAGCCAGGTTGCTCGTACCAAGATGCTCGCCAAGAAGTCTATGAACGCCGACACCAGCGCGATGTCGTGCAAGCTTGCTCGAATCAGACGAATGAGATCTTTCACGTGCTGTGTCGGCAGCACAAAGCCTTCTGGGTACCGATGCGAATACACGTGGCTCAGCGCCTGTATGCAGTGCAGCTGCATCAAGTCGTCGCGGCTTTCATAGCCGCTTCGTGCATCGCAAACGAGTCCTCCAAAGCCGCTACAGCACCATGGGAATCAAAGTGAGAGACGGTTTGGCACTTCGTTTCATGGTTTCTTGATACCGCTTACCGTGGTGCAGCGACTTCGAGTCTCTGTGCCATTTCGTTCATCTTCGCCAGCAGAACGATGCAGCGCTTGGTGCTTCCAGGAAACTAATCGGTTTCGTTCAGGTGAGCTCATCGTCTCCAGTGTGTTCAATTCCCAATTGCAGCAGCACGATCCGTGCATCTTACCGCTTGGCGCTTTGCGAGTATACTCGCCAGCACAACGAGCCCTCCTTCTTGCTCGAACGCTTTCGCAAACCCCTGTGCATCCACAAAGCAGCGATCTTCAGCACATGCTCAAGTCTTGCGAAGGAAAAGCAGCAACTCACTTCACACGGCAGCAACTCTTCGAGAACAACCACCGTGCGTTCGAGTGTGTCATCGCCATTTGTCTCCGCCAGCATCGTGTCGATAGCTTCTAGCAGAGTCGCTGGACCTTGCTGCCCCCGCAGCTCCGCCCACACCTCATCACGAAGTGTGCCGCATAGATTGTGTAGCACTCCTGCCGCATGCGATCGGATTGCTGCGTTTGTGTGGGTTGCCTGGGAAGATAGTTGTCGGAGTACGATCTGGAGCCCCCCATTGTCTAAGAAGAGCTGTGCGTGCTCTCTGTTCATCCATGGTCACAATATCAGCATCACAATCAACGCATTAGCAAACGTTGTCGAACTCTGCGGTCAGGAGCGCGCCGCACCTCCACAGCACGGCGAGAGCCACTTTCAGCAAGCCAATCCGAAGCTCGGTGCTCTCACACCCAGCTGGACTAGCGACAGAAGCCTAAGACAGTTAGCGAGCAGCACTTATCACAGGCGGCGTGCACACACGACGTACGTGGATGCGTCTCTCAGCATAGCGACTCCAGAGGTCACAGCCTCTGCAAGCGGCATCTCCGTTATTCTCTCCGCCATTACTGTGTCCGTCTGTCCACATGCAAGAACCTCGGTTCAGCTCCTCCCCCTTGCATCCAACAACGCGCGCATCTCATAGCCAGTTCCACCACCGACCTGATCGAGATCGGCGACTTTCCGATACTTGGCAAGGATCGTGCCGACAAGCGATGCGGCGCAGTCGAAAGGCAGCGAAGTGGCTCCGTGTCGAGGAGACTCCAGCATTCTGTCGACACATGTTTGTACGCATGAAATCGTTTCGAGATACGTGCGAAGCATGGACACAAACGCCATGTGTATGTACCTGTAGAGCACTCGACGCACACACTTGTGATAACCAGGCTTGAGCTCCAGATAGTGGTGATCGCAGTACAGCATCGCGTTGAGCATGATGTTCGCCGCGCTCTTCGGAAGCGTTGCTGGCTCCGCCGCGTTCGAGTGAAGAATCACATCCAAGCAGCTGAAGCACTCCTGCAGCAGCATCACGTCTTTGCAGTTCACGAACTGCTTCCCATCAACAGCAGACACACAGCAGGACGCGTAAAAAAACACCTCGGGTGAAGAAAAGCTAACACGGATGAGAGGCGCACAGCGCGCTTTACCATCGTTTGCGCCACAACTTCGATCGCCTGTGTTTGCAGCGTTGCGTTCACGTTCTGACAGTCTCTTGCCAGGACTGTCAGCAGCGCCACCATGCGATGAAGACACACTGCGTGGTCTTGGAACAGCGAGCTTCGCGCGATCCGCGCAAGAGTATCCAGCAGTTCTAGCGACGCAACGCAGAAACGCACAAGCTGCTCCATTAACTCGATCGGCACACCATCCGCAACACTCAAGCCATCGACACATGCATACCAGGTCGATAGAGCGCCGACGCGATCAGAGCACGATGGTGCTTGCTCTCGAGAATAGCCAGAAAGAGCTGCAGCACTTCGCGCACAAGCTTCGGTCGGTCGTGGTACAGGCGGAGTGCATCGACTGCGTCAGCGAGAGCGCGAGTCCCGAGGAGCGCGAGAACGCGAGAGCTGCCTTGTATCTGCGAGGTGGTCTTGCGCGTGTCTGTGCTGCTATCCTTGCTCTTCCGCTTGCCATCGACGTCAGCGTCCGCAAACTCTTTGACGAGCATCTGAATGGTTTGACGGAGCACGGAGTAGACATCTTTGAACTCGGAGACGGTGCTGATCAGCAGCCCCACGCGAGCATCCACTTCGATCGCACCGCTCAGGCTTGTGGTCATGCTCCCGCCAGCTCTCTGCTCCACACCTTTTCTGTCCGTGGTGCAAGTCGTCGAAGCGACTGTCTGGAGGAAATCTCCACGACGCTCCAAATAAGAGCACAAAACGCTGACGTGTTGCATCGTCGCCACAAGTGATGTATTCGGCAAGTATGGTTGCACATGCGCAATGCAGTCGGCTCGAGCAGATCTATCAGTCGTTGCGCCAAATGACAGCGACCTCATCCGTTCGAAAGCTACGCAAAGAACGCACATCGCCACGTTAGAGCTTGATCTCGATCTCCAGCCATCTGCCGCAATGAAAGGAAGCAGTGCGTACCGTTGCGTGCACGTCGCGTCCGACATTGGCGTGAGCTCGCCGTATTGGTACTGGAGCACGCCAGCCTGGGCAATCATGGCGCCGTTGTCGATGCAGTAGCGGTGATCCATCGCGCAGACCCGACCATTTCGCTCTTCCGCCATAATCTCCATCATGTCCTGCAAGCGTTTGTTGCCTGCTCATTCGTTCACACAGATCAAAAGAGTGAGCGTGTGCATCAGTCCATAGTCATCCTCTTCGACCAAAGCGCATCGACAGCGGTAATGCCGATAGATAGACGTACATCCAACACCGCCGACGATCAGCACTTCCGACTGCCCGCAGTGTGCCATCGCGCGTTCCGTGATCTCCACCTAGCGAATGCCACAGCGAGCGTGTCGACAAAGGGCGAGCAACCAGGTGTGCCGTTAGCCATCTTTGGCGGCATAGCACAGATTCGAATGCATTGTCACGTACCAGCATGGCGAAGATCGTTTCTTGCAGCGAGTAGCACAAGTCGGCCTTCGTGCATTCGCCAGAGTCGATTTTCTCTCTACACAGCAGCAGCACGCAGGTGGATGTGAGTCTCCAGCAACCAGCAGTAGCAACGCGCTCCACCCGAAAGCGCGTACTTGGCTTCTTTCTCGATGAATGTCGACAGTCCGGAGAACGACACGTCCATGCCCTTCACGATGTACGGCAGCTCGATAAACTGCTTTCCTCTGAGAAACCGCAAGAGACACACAGCGTCAGCGATCTCGCTCGGTTCAGCATTGTGTACCCATACACGCACACATGAGCATGCGCCACGACGTATAGCAAGCACAGCAACTCACTCGCGAGCGAGCACTTCGATGTTGTATCCGGGACTCGGGTCGTTCGACAGACCCAAGACGCGCGCGAAGCGATCCAGGCAGTTGCCCACTGCGATGTCGATCGTCTCGCCAAAGATGCGGTAGCTGCAGCACGCATAGCGAGCGGGTTAGCACCGCTGTCACACGTGACACGCAGTCCGCAGAGCAACAAGCATGCGAGCTCACCGCTGCATGGAGTAGGCGATGACCTGCGTGTTGCCCCCGCTGACGTAGAGCACAACTGGGTCCGACGACTTGGTGACCGTTCGTCCCATCTCGATATCTGCAAGCAATACACACATCATCATCATCATGTCCACGAACATAGACGACACATACGCGCGCTGCATCGAAGAGCGACGTACGGCCGACGCAGTGGTTGACGCCCACGAGCGGCTTCTTCCAGAGCAGCGAGAGCATGCGCGCGCAGACCGCCGCGGACCGCAGCGGCGCACCCATGCCCGGCCCTTTCGTGTAGCAGATGCAGTCGATCTGCTCGGGCGTGACGCCGGCCTCGTGCAACGCCGCACGCACGATGCCGTTCACGTGGTTCTGGTGGTGCCACGCCGTCTCGCGCGGCAGGAAGCCCTGCCCCGGCGGCGTGATGTACGTCTTGCGCGGGTTCGACAGGATCTCGGTCTCGCCGTCCTCGCGGTAGCGGATGATGCCCACGGCGAGCTTGTTGGCGCTGCCCTCGATGCCCATGGCGATCACGTCGCCCTGCTTGCGCAGCGGCTTGCTCGGCGGGAACGTCGCCACTCGCATCCTCGTCGTCGTCGCTGTCGTCGTCCTGCTTGGTTTCCACCAGCCAGACAAAACGGTGCAACACGCGATCGCCGCTGTCGCGTGCTGATTGGTTAAAAAGCGCTTTGGTATATTGTGATTGGTAGAAAACCAGAGGGCAGCGAACCTTTTTTTGGCGGGCATGACTTGCGCCGTCATTATGGCAAGAGCGGCGACCCGAGCGAGCAGCATGGTGTCCGCGCTCGTCCGCTCCGTCTGCGCGTGCACTGCGGCGACTCTGTGGGCAGCGACTGCCGCAGCGAATGCAGCGTATGCCGCCGAGTCCGTCCGCGAGCCGCTGGAGCGCGTGGCGTTTGGCTCGTGCAACGACCAGGACAAGGCGCAGCCCATGTGGCGCACGATCCTCGAGCGCAAGCCCCAACTTTGGCTCTGGACGGGCGATGTGGTGCGTGCGATAAGTATCGCGCTGTGTATACCAGACTCGCAGGGCGTGCGCGATTGCGGCAAGCTGTACTGAGTGCGTTCCTGCTTGCTTGTGTGCAGATCTATGGCGACTACAAGGAGATGTGGGAGCTCAGGTCGTACATGCCGCCGTTCGACTTCTTCCGAGACGCGCCGCCCGAGATGCTCTACGAGAAGTACACGTAAGCAGCCGCGCAGTGTGCGTGCGTCAGTAGTAGAGGACTGCACAGTGAACTCACTTTGCCTGCGCGTGTCTCTCTCTCAGACGACAGCAGAGGAATGCGGAGTACATTGAGCTCCAGAGTCGGGTGCCGATGATCGGCATCTGGGACGATCACGACTATGGTGAGCGCGCACGAGTGTGGCACAGGCTGTGCGATGTCTGGCTCCCGCATGCTGTGCTGAATTGTGATCTGCACTGTGCGTGGGCTGATTGACAGGGCGGAACGACGGGGACAAGACGTTTCCGTACCGCGAACAGAGCCAATCGATGTTTCTCGACTTCATGGGCGAGCCGCCGCACTCTCCGCGACGACAGCAAGAGGTGCCTCGATGCAGCAAGTGCCTAAGATCCGTGTGGTGAGTTACTTCGTTGCTGATGTGCTGCTGTTTACTGCTCATGCGCAGGGCGTGTACACATCGTACATCATGGGCAGCGGAGAGCGCAGCGTCAAGTTCATTCTGCTGGACGTCCGGTGGGTCAGCTGACGGGATGCATGTGAGCGCGCGCTTTTTCTAAACTGCTGTGATGCTGGTTGTGAATGCCTGCTGCCATTTCGCTCTAGGTACAACAAGGACAGGTACAGCGATGCTTCTGGGGATGGCGATTTCCTTGGCGACACGCAGTGGGAGTGGTTCGAGCGCGAGATCGCCGCGTCCACAGCAGCCTTCAACGTGGTTGTCTCGGGCGTCCAGGTGCTGCCCACGGACCGCTTCTTTGGCGGACAGGAGAACTGGCACCGGTTCCCAAGACAGCGAGAGCGGCTGCTCGACACGCTGCTTCGCTCGAGTGCGAGGGGTGTGATCTTACTGAGGTACTTGTGGGGAGGGAGACATACAGCGTTCCAAGCGAGCTGTGTGCGTATCTGTCTGATCTGCCTCCGTGTGTGCTGTGGAATGCATTAGCGGGGACGTCCACTTTGCAGAGATCAACGAGATCCAGTGCGACGAATATCGGAACCTCATCGCAGAGGTGACGAGCTCAGGACTGACGCACAGCTTTGTAAGCTCTCTCTCGTCACTGCTGTCAGCGAGAGAGTGGTCGGGAGTTGCTGGGTCACATCCTACTGACACCGTCACGGTTGCCTTGTGTTTCTGCA
The DNA here is from genome assembly GCA_023335995.1 of Globisporangium nagaii. Taxonomy (NCBI): domain Eukaryota; phylum Oomycota; class Peronosporomycetes; order Pythiales; family Pythiaceae; genus Globisporangium; species Globisporangium nagaii. Next base: position 16,264 of record JAADWH010000306.1, read on the forward strand.
CAGGACACGAGCGGCACGACACTCCTCGACTCACTCACGCACATGATCTTCCGCATCGCGAGCTTCGTCCTCCCGTGGGAGTTCCGCCCGCACCAGCAGCAGTTCTTCGGCGGTCTCAACTTTGGCGAGCTCGAGTTCAACTGGGAAGCGCAGCCCGAGCCCACAGCAACAGCTCGCGTCTTTGACGTCGACGGCAATGCGCGACTCGCGTACACGTTCTCGTCGCGCTATTTTTCAAAAGTGGCGACGGAGAGCAGCGACATGCATCGTGTCGACCGATTCGGGAAGAGGCGATGCCGTTGGTGTTCGCTCGCCGCGCCATCTTCGTGAGTGCCGTCGGACTGGCGCTCGTCACGATCCCGATCCTCTCCATGCTCGTGCTGTATGTCGCCTTCGTGACGTCCAGACACTCGTTCAGGTTCATGCGCGAGCAGCAGCGCGAGCTGTTTGACTCGCAGTACCAGAAGATCGACTAGACCCCTATTTTCTTCCATGCATTGTCATGAATGGAGAGAATGGATGGGAGGATGGCGCTCGGAAAAGATCGCGCTCGCGACTCTTCGGTCTCCAGCAGCATGGAGGAAGAGAAGACCCACAAACGGTCTCTCCTGCATCCGTCCAAGTCAAGCGCATCAAGCGCACCAAAAGCACCGAAATGATCATGAGAGCGCTGCTGAGCGTCGTAGCGACGGCGCTGGTCGCCTCGTTCGCCGCTGCAGAGTTCAACGACTGCCTCGGTGTCGAGATAAGCCACTTGCAGACCATCCCGGCGTGCATGAAGCTCTTCAACGCGTGCGAAGTCGGCGTGGACAAGCTCAACAAGCAGCTTCACACGACAACGGAGCAGCGCTTCAACCCTGTGAGCATCATCTCTGCGAGCGAGTCCAAAGTGAACGGCTCGGAGGACACGCTCATCGCTATACTCGCGCAGCTCGCGCCGATCGAGGAGTGCGTGGTGGCGCCGAAAGCTTCCAACACGGTCGTCAAGAAGAGGTAAGGCGAGCGCCTCTCGCTCGGCTGGCGCGATGGTTCAGCAGTGTCTGACTGCTGTGCGCCGTGCGTGTTCGATTGCAGCTGCACGTTCAACATGTCGAAGGTCGAGATCTACAGCATCCTCGTGACTCTCGACACGGAAATGAACTGGCGACTCGACGGCTACAAGCACCACTCGCTCGCAGGTATGCAGGCAGCCCTGATGTGAGTCGCTCTCGGGAATGCATGCTCGTATTGATGTGTGTGAGTCTGCTTTCGACAGAGAGCGAGCGATCCAAGATCGTGGAACAGTACGAGAACGGCAAGTTCTTCGGTTCGAACCTGGCGATCGGCATCTTCGACTCGCCGAACGTGCCGCTCGAGTCCGCCAGCAACTCCCAGCAGGGTAAAAGCTTCTCGCGCTCGCCCATCGGGATCTTTGTCGTGCTCGGCTCGGCGATGATCTCCGTCGGACTACTCTTCCACCACAGGCGACGACTGAACAACGGCTACGCGCCGATCGTGATCTTGAAGCGCCGCCAGCTGCAGGCGGCTGCGGCGAAGAAGGTGTCGGGCAGCAAGTGCGGCAACAAGCCCGAGCTCTCGTCGCTTCGCCAGCCGAACCCCGTGCCGTCAAACGAAGAGACGACGATCAAGCACGAGCAGAACGAGCGCTTCGCAGTGTGAGATGTGGATGGACGCCAGCAGTTCCCAACGAGATGAGGGATGGACGATGGAACGCGAATGCGAGTGGCTTCCAGGTGTGAATGCAAATACATGAGTTGTCTTGTTTCTGCTGTCTCTCTCATGTTCGCTTACTCCTCCAGGACGGAGCTGAGAAGCAATGCCAGAGCCGACTCCATGGGAGAGCAAAATGGGAAATGGATGTGTATTGTGGGGACAGAGCCGAACGCAAGCAGCCGCTCCCGTCACTTCTTGAAAAGGCCAAAGTAGATCAGCAGCAGGATCGCAAACACGATGAAGCCCGCGGCCGCGATGAGCGCTGTTCGCTGTCGCTTGTCGCGCGCCGACATGCGGCTCACGATGTTCCCGCCGCGGCGCGCCAGGTCGTTCACGCCCTTGACCTTCGACTGCGTCGCCTTGATCTTGTCGCGGTTGCGGCCCAGCTCGTCGGTGATCGCCAGCGCGACCTCCTCGGTCTCCGCGACAGTCCGTCTCGCGGCGTCGATCTTGTCGGTCGTCCCTTTCATCCTGCGTCGTTCGAGCATTCAAATCAGCAGCGTCCACGCGTCAGTCAGCCAGCGAGGCAGCCACTCGTCCTTGTACACCACACAGAACGTACTTGTCTGTCGTGGCCTTCATGCGGTTGCGCTGATCCGCTGACGATTTCTACACGGACAAACCACGCATCCAGACAACGCCAGCCGCACAGTGAGCGACAGGAGCAGCAAAGCAAAGCAAACCCCAACGAGAGTCACGCACCGCCAGGTCGTCGCGGTCGCCAAAGAGCCCCTCGCGCTCCTCTTTCTCACGGATCGTGCTGTGGTCCGCCTTCAGCGACGCGAGACTCTTCTTGTACTGGTCCACTTTCTTCGAGAGCTCGCGGCGCGTCGCAGCATCGAGACTCCGCACTTCAAGCTCCATTTGCTGGACCTGTCCGTGACAAACACACGCGCGAGAGATGTCATTACACCGCCATTCGCTTCTAGGAGCAGCAGCATGCTATGCTGCCTGCAGTGGCGTCGCGTACCAGCTGACTGGCTTGTGTGAGCAGGTCGCCAATGTGCAGGATGCTGGCTTTCTTCTTCTCTGCAGCCATTCCACAACGCCAGCAGCACACGCGAGACAAAGGGAGGCGTGAGCATACACGCACACGCGCGCACACATGAGAATAGTGCCTAGACATCTAGACACGCAAGCGCACCTTGCTGGTCTTCATAGGACGCCACTTCGCTGATCTTCTTGGAGATGTCGCTCGTGAGCGTGCGGTACTCTTCGTCGTAGCCGTCGAAGATGGACGTCATTCTGTCGAACGAGGAGGCGGGCGTGGATGGCGCCACGGTGCTGCTTTACGATCGCGACGCGCGGGCGGACAGGAAGACGTGGATGTGCGAGGGCGAATGGAGAGAGAGCGAGCGAGAGAGAGAGAGCTGTCCACGTGCAGATAAGACGCGCGCTTCACGGCGCTTCTCGCTTGCCTTGCTTTCTGCTGAGTTGGCGCTTCGTCAGGAAGCGGTATTTTTAACCCGCAGAAAAAATCCACACAAAGTGGTTCGGAGCTGTGAAAATGCATACCCTCTTTAGTTTGTATCTGCGTTCTGGCTAAAATGCACGACTTGGGCTGTGAGACTAGATACCCTGTCGATACAAGGATGAAGACTCTAAAAGTAAAGGTGCTGCTCCCATTTTATCCCAATCAGCAGCACAATAAAAACACATTTCTATATTCGACCATGATAATGCTCAAATGTGGATAAAGTGGTGAAATGCGAGTGCCACCTGGCACGCTGCAAAGAGCTCTCGCGGATCCGATCGAGCCAGCATTCGCCATTCGCCAACAGCTCCCGGCAGGACACAGCAGCAGCCGAGCCCTCCAGCCCTCCAGCGATCCAGCCCAACGCCAGCCACACAGCAGCCATGCGCCTCTCGTTCCTGTCACTGCTGGCGCTCTGCCTGGCGCTCGCAGTCGCGCTGCAGCACATCGCCGCCGACGCGGCTGCGGACGACATCCTCGAGGTGACGGAAGAGACCGTGGACGCCATGGGCGAGCAGCAGCAGGAGGAGCCGAAGCTGCCGCCGCTCTCGGAGGACGAGTTCGCGAGCATCATGATGAAGGTCTCGAACAAGTGCATCAAGCAGGTGCAGGAGAACCCGACGGACCCGTCCAAGGTCTCAGACCGCTGCCGCGCCGAAGTGGCAAGCAAGATCCAGCGCTACCTGGCGAAGAAGAACAGTGGCGAGAGCGGCGACGAGGCCAAGAAGGCGAGCGGCAGCAAGAAGCAGAAGAAGAAGAGCGCGGACGCCAAGCCGAAGAAGACTAAGAAGCGTAAGCTCACGCGCGCGCAGCGCGAAGCCGCCGAGGCGCTCAAGAAGGAGGAGGAGTACCAGAAGACGCTGCAGCTGATCATCGGCTTCGTCGTCACGTTCGTCGCGGTGATCGGCGGCGCCATCTTCTTCATCAACCGCAAGCTCAAGGACGCCGGCATGTACTACCCGGCGGACCCGACGGCCAAGTCGGACGGCTGCTGCGGCTAAGCGAATCGCACTGCTGCTGCTCATCATCCGAGACCCATTGTCGCCGCGCTTTTCGAAGCAGCAACACGTGCGCACACGGGTCGCTCGCGTGCTTTTAAATTCTGTAAGTACATTATAAGTATATCTTGTGTTGTGCCGCCGACATCGCTGCTGCGTATGTGGCCGCCTCTATGGGGTGTGATATCTTGTTGCTGTTCATCTGCTATAGCCTGAGCCTCGTGCGTTAGACGCTGTTGATGGCGCCGTGGTTCACGCTTTTCCCTGTCATGATGAGCAGCGGGCTGCCTTCTTCGTCGCTCTCCACGGTCTTCTCGCTGTCGCCGCTCATCGCTGACTCGGTCTGCTTGTCCGAGAGGACGATGACGCCCGCGACCGTCGTGACGATGCTCAGCGGGTAGAGACACGACTGCCACCAGGAGTTCATGCCGGCGTTCTCGTGGAAGAAAATCACGCCCGAGATCGAGCCGATGAGGATCAGGAACGCCTGGTAGATCGCCACGAGGTACAGCGCGTCGTACTCCCGCAGCCCCAAGTCCAGCACGTAGATGCCGCCGCCGGCTGACGACAGCGCCGCAACGATGATCACGTACGTCTCAGCGTAGCCCCAGACCGCGCCGCCTTCTGTCAGTAGCTCCACCGACGCCTGTCGGACATTCACATGCAAGTAAGCAGAACGATCAGTCACTCGCACGCTGCAATCGTTCGCAGTCCAGTCCCATTGCTCTCGCACCTTCAGGAAGTAGAGGTTGCCGCCGATGAGTCCCGAGAGCGCGCCGTAGGCGAAGCGGCGCCACCCACTCTCTCGCGGCGCGTTGCAAATGATCCACACGAGCTGCAAGGGGAAGCACAAGACGCGAACGAAGTTAGTGAGGTTATCCACACAACCGCACAACAACAAAGGCTTCAACCTGAAAGCAACGATAGCAAGCACGCACCCCCATCGCGCCGGCGATCGCGGCGATCGCGTACCAGAGGAACACGCGGCCCGTGAAGAGCGCGAAGATCTCGGCGCTCTCGTGCTTCGGCGTCACGTGGCTGCCCGAGAGCCCGACCATCATGCAGCCGACGAGGATCACGGCCGTGCCCTTGAGGTCGTGGATCGAGAGCTTCTCCTTGAGGATGTACGGCGATAGGATGATGTTCCACACGACGCTGAAGCCCGCCATGGGAGCCAAGATCGACTGAGGCACAGCAACAACGCGTCAAGATGAGTCTCAGCGGACAATGCAGCCAAGCCCCGCACACATACACACATAGGACAAGACGCACCTGAGCCGCGTAGGCGTACGAGAGCGCGTCGAAGACCGGGTTGAGCACGAACACGCACACGGTGGCGGCGATCTGCACCGAGTAGCCCTGCGTGGACGAGTGCGCGAGCTTGAGGAACACCTTGCCGAGCGTGCCGAAGAGCGTCGCGGTCAGCGACAGCGCCACGCCGATCATCCAGAGCTCCATCCTCGCCTCTCGTGTGTGCGTGTGTCTGGTTGGCTTTCTATCGGGACTGAGTTGCTTCAGCAGCCAGCCAGTTAGTCGCTCTGTCACGCGACCTCGAGAGGGGAGATGGCAGGAGGCTGATGGAGCTATTCCTGGCAGCCTATCGATAGCAACGCGGCGGCAGTTGGGAGATGCTGCTTGGGCTCGTGCTGCGTGCGTGCGTTCGTTTTGGCCGAATGTATTTGCGAGCGTCGTCGGCTGGTTGTGTGCTGAATGTGCTGCTTGTAAAAGAGGTGCACCTCGTTTTCCAGACCTGCCGAACACGTTCAACCACAACGATCGGTGGCGACGGGGTATGCAGTTCCAGATGCGGTTTGATCATCGCATTGCTAGCAAACAGGATATTGAAAGGTATGGAGTTGTAGAGGCAGCAGCTTTCTCCTGCAAGAGAAACGGCCGAAACGGCTGCCGAGTCGCTCAAAGAGGCTGGAATCTGTTTTCTTCACTCTTTGCAGTACATTTCCATCCGCAATCTCGCTTCTCTCACGCTCTTCTGTTAAACAGCAAGATTTGCTCTTCACTCATTTGTTGCAGCCGTCGGGAAATGGAAAATCGTAATGTACTTCCGAGCAATAATGCAATGGAAAAAGAAAAATGTTAAAAGAGGGGAAAAAAATAATGGAGAGCAAACACATCACCATCGATCATCAGGCTGGCTGGCACGCAATCTCGTCTCGACCTGCGTCTTGCGCCGTTTTACACCGAGACCGTGGCGTGCTCGTTGTTGGCGAACGTGCCTTCGCCGGCGTCGTCATCGTCGTCGGACGACTCCGAGTCCTCGAGCGAGTCCGCCTGGTCCGCCGGCGCGTCCTCGAGCGCAGCCTCAATGTCCACGTCGCCCGAGTCCGCGAGCACGGACTGCAGGTTGCCCTCGCCGCCGACCGCCTGGTCACGCGCGCGCGCCACCGCGACCGCCGCGATGCCGACCACGGCTGCCAGCGCGCCGATGATGCCGCAGATGAACACGATCGGCGCAGTCTCGGACGAGAAGAAGCCCTGGTCGTGCTTCGACAGCTTCGTTGCGAGCTCCGTCACGCGGTCCGCCTGCGCGTCCACCGCCTTAATCTCCTCCGCCGCCTTGAGCTTGGCATCCTGCTTCTTCTCAGGCGCCGCCGCCGCCTGCTTCTTGTGCTCCTTCTTCTCCTTCTTGTGCTCCTTGTGCTCCTTCTTCTCCTCCTTCTTCTCCTTCTTGTGCTCCGGAGCTTCGATGGTGATGTCGTCGCCAGCCTTCACATGCTTCCCGTTCACACTCACGTCCACCTTGCCCTTGTTGACCGTGATCTTGAGCGGCACGCCCTCGACGTCGAACTCGTTCACGCCTTCCTCGAGATCAAAGTCCTTCACGACATCGCCATTCGCCGCCTGCTCGTCCGTCTTGGCGTGCTTGTGCTTGTGGTGCTTGGTCGACGCGTGCACTTCCGTCACCGTCGCCTCCTTGTGCGCGTGCGCGTCCTTGTCGCCACTCTCCTTCTTCGGCTTGGACGCCGCCACGTCGTCCTTCTTGAAGATGCGCACCGAGCCGTGCGGGTACGTGCGCGTGACCTCCCCGTTCTTGGCGACCGTCTCCTGCACCTTCTTCTCGTTCTTCGGCTTGGCGTCGTCCGACGAGTCCTCGCTGTCCGCCGCAGCCTTCGTCTCCTTCTTCTCCTTCTTGTGCTTCTTCTCCTTCTTGTGCTTCTTCTCGCCGTCCTTCTTCTCGGTCGTCGAGATGGTCACGGCGCCGTTCGGGTACTCCACCTTGGTCTCTTCGGCTGCCTTGAGCGCGTGCGCCTGGTGCTCCTTCTGCTGGTGCCCCACCGCGCTCTTGGCTTCCACGACACCGCCCACGTCCGCGAGCGCGACCGCCGCCGCGATACACAAGAGCGCCACTCCTCTGCGGAAGACCATCTTTGGTTGCTGGTGTCTGCTGCTGCTGCTCTCGCTTTCGTTCGCGAAGTTGCCGAATGAGCCTGTTGCTGCGTTCGCATGCGCGAGCGAAAAGCTCACCCATGCGCTTGCGTTGAAAAACAAAAGCAGCAAAATATGGGAAGCGCGACTGCCTGACTTCCGTTTCGCAGCTGATATATCAGTTGCCGCGTTCTACTCAGTTATGCAGGCGTTTTGACATAGCGAGTGCCGCACTACTTCCAGAAGCAAAACATGCAGTGTGCGAGGTTCATCGGATCAGAGAGGATGAACTATTTGAGCGATGGGTTCAGCACTGGCACTCCCTTCGCAAGTCAATGCCAGCTGAATATCTGATACTGATCCGTTTCGCTTTCAGTACAGCACTGAGGATTCACACCTGTACAAAAGCATAGCCTCTCACATCCGCGACCACGCTTCGTTTTCAGAGCGCGTTTTCGTCGGTTTTGGCTCGTTTCGCAACCGCCGCCTGCTCACTTCGGTCGCCGTTGGTCGCGTGCGAGCGAAGGCGTCCCAAAATGGAGCTTGACTGCTGCGAGCGCCAGAACTCGGCGCTCGAGATGCAGGCACAAAGGAGACTCGCGGTCTCGAGCGAGCTCATTGAGCAGCAGGCGTCATGAGATCGAGAGGGACGCAGCGATCAGCAGCTGGAGCATGAAACCCCTCAAGCGTGTGACGAGCAGGCCAGAAACAGCAACACAGGCAAACCGTATCTTTTTCGCTCGGAAGATTAGTTCACGGCACTTTGGCTAGCGCCCCACGCGTAGCTCGCGTACGAGAGGTGGTTGCCGCCCCAGCCGCCGTAGAGCTTCGCGGCCGCAGGCGCGTCGCTGTCCATGCCGGCGGCCGCCGCGACGACGAACGGGATGAAGTGCTCGGTGCGTGGGTGTGCCTGCGCCGCCGACGGTACGCGCTCCCACTGGAGGAGCTGCTCGTGGCGCTGCGCATAGCTCAGCCCCGAGTCCGGCGCGAAGACCGAATCGAGCCACTCTTGGAACTCCAGCGCGTACGGCACGATCTCGCCGGCGCGTGTGCTCCCGCGGCGGCCGTGGGTCGCCTGCCCCGAGCAGATGATGAGCGTGCCCTGCTCTCGCAGCGGCGCGAGCGCGCGGCCGAGCGAAAAGTGCGCGCGTGTGTCAAGCTTCGAATTGATCGAGAGCGTGACGACCGGGACGTCCGCCTGCGGCCGGATGAGCATGAGCGGCACGAACGTGCCGTGGTCGTAGCCGCGCTCCACGAGCGACGCCTTGATCTTGTGCTGCTGGAGCAGGTCGTGGAGCTCGTCGGCGAACTCGGCGTCGCCCTTGGCACCGTACACGAACTCGTACGACTCCTGCGGGAAGCCGCCGTAGTCGTAGATCATGCCCGGCGCGCTCGCGCACGAGATCTCGTGCTGCTCGAGGCGATACGACTCCCAGTGCGCCGAGATGAGCAGGATGCGCTTGGGCTTCGGCGCGCCTTTCGCGTAGAGCTGCTTCCAGATGCCGGCGACGTTCTTCGCTGGCTCGCTGCTGCGGCTCTGCTCACCATGCGTGAGCAGCCACATTGGGCCGGGGCCGTGCGAGACGGCCAGCACTGGGTGGCGGAAGGTGCTCATCTGGGTCGCTTGCGCGCTTGGCTGGCAGGCGGCGGGTGCTGGAATGATCGGCTGACGAGGAGGATGCAGGCGAGCGTCATGGCCATCCCATCCATTTTCGGTGAAGCCATTTTGAGGAGGTCCATTTTGAACATCGAATGGTGATTGTCGAGTTTCAAAATGACAAAGCAAAATACAGCCATCGGATTGGATAAAAGTGGATCATTTTGTCGAATGTGATTACCTCATCTAGCATCTCGCCTCTGATTGGCTAGCTCAGTTGTCGTAGCTTGAAGTTTGGAGAACTTGCCATCCATTTTGGATCGCGAAACCTGGAATTTGAAGAAACAAGTCGTCCTCGTCGAGCGAGATCATGGAGAGAACGCGAGCTTTGTTCGTCGAGCGAGAAGCTGCTTGCGCAGTGCTCTGTCACGCGCTAGATCTATCGGATGCACTCGGCGCTGGGATCGGGAGCTTCTCCGTGACGGACGACGTCGGTCGCAGCGCTTGGTACACTGCGTCGGCGGAGAGATCCACATGCTGGCGCTCGCTCGCTACCGCGCGCGGATGCAAGCGCTAACACAACACATCGGCACACGGAACGACGGCAAATACGTGCTGGTCAGTGTCAAGAAGTGAGCGACGCAGACTGGTGCGAGCGAGCAGGCAACGCGAGCGGAGCACTGTACTCTGTGGAGCTCGGGGATCGTCGCTTCGCGCACTTCGTGGTCGCGCCAGACGAAGGACGCTCCGAATTCGTGGTAGTAGCGCGTGTCGATGAGCTTCACGAGCTGGCCGAGCCATTCCGCAGACATGTGAATAGATAATCAGTGGCGATCCGCATCTTTCGTTCGTGAGAGCCGCAAGCGAACATCGCACCTTCTCGTCCAGTCGGCAGTAGTATCGGCACAGCAGCAGAAACCCAAAGTCCATCACTCTCTGCAGCAAAAACGAACCACCGACACGTCAGAGAGAAGCAAAAATCGACTCCACAATACCCACTTTGAAACCCTTGGAGGCACCACGCACGATTTTCACTTCCAGGAAGATCTCTCCGAGGTCTCGCACATCATCTGGACACACGACACGACACGACATCGGACGGCAGTTGGAGGCACGCACGCGCTTTCGGCATAAGGACAGATCTCGGCAAGCGCACGAGCTTGCTGCGCGCCGCACCTTCGAACAAGATGACTCGGTCGTAGTAGAGAATCTCAACGTGCTGCATGAGCTTCTCCAGCGGCAGCTGCTCCGACGTCTGCACTCCCACGACCGGAACCTACAGGCGCAGTACATTTGCACGCGTATCAGCATCGCCACAGCATCAGCCGCAAGAGCTGGCGCAGCAGCGCACGCTTGTTGTCGTACGAAGTGGCTCCTTCCATCTGCTCCCGGAGTCTGCACTGCCACGGAGCCATTGTAACCAGTGCTGTGCACACGACACACACACGCATAAGCCCATCGCGCAGAGCCTCTCAGTTGTCGCAAGAGCGCCTCATTGTCACACCTGTAGGTAAAGTCGAACGACGCGTGGCTCCTGCTGATAAACAGTCCCAGCGTTCACAGTTAGCTCGCAACAGCCCAAGATCTCGCACGCATACACATCTAGCAGCGATCTTACTCAGAGTCCGGGGAGAGTGCCTGCGCCGCCCACATGCGCAGCGCAGTCGCCACCTTGAACTGGATACTCAGCCCCGACACCGCGTGCTGCAGCACCACGCGATTGCGCGCGAACACCATCTCGGGCAGCGACACGAGCGGCTTGAGGCGCAGCTCGCGCGCCAGCGCGTCTTGCTCGTCGGAGCTCATCGCGGGCTCGCTACGGCAGCAGAAGCGCCAGCCGCGGACGTCGGCGGACGTCTCGTGCACGTTTACGCGCGTCTGAGAGTCGTCATCCGAGGATGCGGCGGTGGCGGATGTGGGCATGTGTGCATGCGGCGCTGTTGAGCACCAAGTCAGATTTCGAGTTTCGGAGCGGAGGGATATTTCGCGTGAGCCACACCATTTGACGTGGCTGACGTGGTCCACGCTGTTTCAGCCAAGAGTTTGTTTTTCGTGGTTTTTGGGAGGCTGAGAAGAGTCGATTCTGAGCGACATTAGACTTTTCGCGGACTGAAATCAAAGGGTTCAATACAAAAGCATGTCAAACCTTCCGTTTCCATCCGCAGAAAGTCGAATATCTCATATCGGCGATTGGAGGCTTTTTGAAACAGTGTTGTCATTTTAAGAATGAGTTTGATATCGCGCGAGCCACACCATTTGGGGGGCGCAAAGTGCCTAACTTGTTTATAAGTTGGGCCGGACTTCTCTTCTGCCAGAAGGAACTGTCCAGCATCATACTAATCTACATGTGCAGTTACGGCTCTTACACATCCTAGAACGGGGATTTAGCAAGTATGGA
>JAADWH010000307.1:0-27820 GCA_023335995.1 Globisporangium nagaii
CCCCCCCCCCCCCCCTCTCCCGCCACCGCAGACAACCCAGAAACAAGACAAGACAAGGCCGACGCCAGCTTGAGCGAGGCGACGAGCAGCGGACGAGCTGGAGGGCGTAGCGAGGGTCAGCCCAGGCTCGGATCGTATGCATGCGGCGTCGCCCACTCGCGCGATATTTATTAGACCTTGGTAAAAGCACACAAAAAACATACCAGAATATCAACACTCACATATCACATCTCTCTCTATTGATGAGTTTCTCGCTGCATTCACTTGGTGCTCTCGGCACGCAGCAGCTTGCTCGAGATCTCGTTGCTCTCGATCCAGGCAGTGACGTCCGTCGGCATCGTGGGGCTCGCGCGCTCGCGGTCGCTGAGCCCGGGCAGCCTCGCGACGATCTTCTCGGGCGAGAGCTTGCCGAGTACCGTGTTCTTCACGACGATGATGGCGTTGATGAACTTCCCCGTGTGCGATCGCGACGATTGCGTCACGAACCGATGTTCAACGTAGAACGCGCGGTCGTCCCAGCACAGCACGCGGCTCTCGAGCGTGAACGGCTCGCCGATCGACAGCTCGCGCCGGTAGCGCACGCTCTGCGACCCGACAACGAGGTTCCCGCCGCTCGCAGTGATGACCTCCCACACGCCGTTGTGCTGCACGCACCCACGCATCGCACCGTCAGTTTGTCAGATGTGCAACGAAACGCGCACTCATCCTCATGTCCATCATCAGTGTAACAATAACGCGAGCTCGCACAGCGCTCGCACCTGCCAGAGATCGCGGCGTCCAAAGCCGCACTCGCGCAGGAACCGCGCGTTGTTGCAGTGGCCGTTGCGGTCGATGTCGTTCAGGTGGATGCGGCCGCTGAGCTCGCTCACGGCGAAGAGCGATCGAGGCTGCGGCTTCGTCGCGAACCCGTGCTTCAGAGCTTGCTCGCTCAGCCAGAGCGCACCCGCGTTCTGCGCCATCCGTAGGAAGTACCACGCGTCGCAGAACATGAACGACGACAGCAAGCCGAGCGCCAGCGCCACGCGAGCGCTTGTGCCGCAGACGAAGGAGCTCAGCGCCGCGACCGCCACGGGAGGAAGCGCCAGCAACGCGAACGCGACGGCTTTGCGTGCCATGTTCCTGGCGGCTGGTGATGTGACTGGAGCTGCTGCTGCTGATCTGCGCACGACGACGCAAGTTGGCAACTGGGGTTGGCGGCAGCTCGAAGGTTAATGGGCACCCGAAAGCGGCAACTGAGATATCTCGTCCATTTTGGTCCGAATCGAAGGAGCTCGATCCCGTGCTCGGTCGGCGGCGGATGCGCGCTTTGTTCTTTGCGATCCACGTACTGCACGACACAGAGCCATGGAGGAACGCTGGTCTGCTGCGTGGCGCACGAATGGAGTCGGCCATCGCTTTCTTCGCGTTCTCGAATCAACTTGCACCCTATTGTGTCACCGCTCTTCTCACTTCAAGCAAAAAGGGTGACAAAAGGAGGCTCTAATTGCTGGCGACAAATTCCGCGCCAAAGTCATTTTTCGCGCGAGCGAGCTCGTAATAATAGCCACCACCAGCCATCAGCACCGCTCGCGATCACAGCCTGCTCTGTCGCGAAGGCTGCGCTGTCTGCACGAGCGCAATAGAGACGCATAGAGCCTCGCTTTGCCTGCCTGTACATACGCGCGGATCTGTGCAAGCAATGGACACGCAGGCGCGCGCGTTCGAGTATGAGATCGCGCAGCTGAGCGAGCGGACGCAGGACGCGCAGACGGTGCTCGAGAAGCAGCGGCTGTACGCGCGCGTGGGGCAGTTCCTCATGGGCTCCTTCGAGGGCCACTGGTGGTGCCGCTACCCGTCGCTCATGGTGTTCATGATGCGCCTGCTGGAGCTCTACCCGACGACCGAGAGCGTGCGCGTGCTGTACGAGAAAATGGCGACGCAGCTGGGGCTCTGCTGCAAATGGTGCGCATTATGTGTGGGTACATGCTGCATTGTGCGTGTACTCACTGCGGTAGAACTGACAAGCGACTGTTCATGTGTGCATGTGACTGTATAGCGTGGATATCTACCACGCGTCGCTGCCGAGCGTGCGCATTGAGCTCGAGTACGAGTTCACGCAAACATCGATCAAGGCGTTCTTCTGCAAGCTCTCGCAGCTGGACGCCGAGCGCGTCCACGGCGTCTTCACGCTCAAAGCGCTCGACCCGAGCGGCGGCGTGTTCGCTGGTGGAAGCTTGGCGCAGACGTCGCGCGCCGAGAAGGAGCGGATTGCGGCGACGATGTCCACGACGATGTACGAAGTGCTGAGCCAGCGACGACTCTTCTCGGACTTTCGCGTCATCCGAGTCATCTCCAAGGTGTGTGTTGTGCTATATCTGTGCTGGTGCTCTACCGACGAGAGACAGCAAGTGTCTGACAGTGGATGGCTGCTTGATCGTTTGTGCAGTGGCTGTCGTCGGCGCCGCCAGACGTGAAGGAGCTGCTGAACTTGGAGCTGCTGCGGGATTGTCCAGGAGTGTATCAGCTGCTCGTGTCTCCCGACGCTGGCGTCAGGTACATTTGAGTTGGAGTGTCTTGTGTTGCTATTGTACTCATCTAGGACTCATCCGATCTAATCTCTTGTTGCCTGCTTGCATATTCACATTGTTAGAGCGTGGGCGATATCTCTGATTCAGAAGTTTGGAGCGATCGATCTGTCGGGCGAGAGCGGCCAGGAGCAGCCATTCCTCAAAGTGCTGGACGAGTGGATGTACATTTTGGAGAGCGGCTCGTTCAACGTCTCGGTGCTGTCGCTCGACCTGCAATCGACCGAAGAGCTGCCGCTGGTGCGTTTGTGTGTGCGGATGTTGTGATATGCTGCCTGCGCACTGGGCTGATTGGTAGCAATGTGCTGACGATGATCTTTGTTGTGTAGTTCCTGGAGACAACCAACTGCATCAAGACCCCGACGAACCAGACGCTGTGGGCAGCTCTCGACACGACCATGCAGGTTTGTGTGCTCCTTGTTTGTTTGCGACACGAAACAACACATTCCGATCGCTGACAAGCTGTCTGTCGCTCTACTGCGTGATGGATGATCCAGCAAATGGACGAAACGAGCTTAGAAGTGATGCTCGAGGCGTTCGACAACCTCCCGGACTTGGTGTTCAACTACCTCAACGACGCGGATCCAGCGACTACGAACCAGCAGGTCACGTTTGTGGTACGCTCAAAAACCTCTTGCTGATCAATTCGATGCCATGGATGGAAACCGAGGAAGTTATCAACGCCACGTGCTGTTCTCTGGATGTTTCTTTTCAGATCTGCAAGTGCTATGCGGTGATGCTTCGATGTCTCGGGAACCGCTTCTGGAACCACACGGTGCACACGCCGAAGATCGTGCTCGACATGGTGATCCAGCACTGCCAGCTGCCCTCGTGGCGCGTGTTCGTGACGAAGCAACTCGTGGAGCTCCTCCCGCCGCTGCTCGCGTCCAGCAGACCGTCGCAGATCTCCAGCAAACAGGTGTGTGTGTGCTGTCGTGAAGTTGGTTCGCTTGGTTCTACCATTGCTAGGGCGTGATTGTATCCTCACTGAAATTGCTGCTGGTATCTCCAACGCTCCAGTCGAATCGCATCAAGCTGGATTTCTACCTCCGAACTCGAGAGCGACTGCTGTTGTTTCTGATCGATGAGCGACATCGACCGGCACATTTCTCCGAAGCCGTGTTGAAGATCGCAGCTTCGAAAGCAGTCTCGACCATCATCTGCGACTGCTACGAGCCGCGACTGAAAAGTGTGACGAAAGAAGGCGGGAAGAAGGATCAGCCGCGAGACGACGGCGCGCTGCCAGAATCGCAGTTGATCGACTACTCGGTCTCCGAGAGCGCGTTCTGGTGGCCGTGCGGCTCGAGTGCAAGTCTGTCTGGGCTCGAGCTCGAGCAGGTGTGGGCGAATTCGCTCTTCCACACGATCGTGAACCCAGAGAACGTGGTCGCGCTCATCGACCACGCGGCGATCACGTGCTCGACGATCCTCAGCAAGCACTTGCTGCTCGCGCGCGACGTGGTGTTCACGTGCTTCATTCGAGGCGACGAAGGCGTGACGCAGAAGAGGATGGAGGAAATGACCAAGTCCAAGCCGATCATCACGCTGCTCCTCGGCAAACTCTGTGCCTGGAAAGCAATCGCGACGATTCCAGTGACTGTGCATGGCGCGCTCTTCGAGTCCATCGGCGGGATCTCGGAGATCCTGAACGTCGTTGACGCGCAGGCAAACCCGAGCGAGGAGATCGTGAGCTTCACGGCGGTGCTGAAGCAGTACGAGGCGCACCTGCTGTCGTACTTGGAGCGCATCTGCGACGAAGTGCTCGTGAAAGGGCTGACCAACCCGCTGCGGTTCCCCGTTGTCGCGCAGCACACGACGCTGTGTCTACTGAACCCGAGTAGCGCGGTGGATCAGAACATCAAGAGGTATGTACGCGGCTTTGTCTTGAGCTGGTGGTATGAATGAGTGCGTGTGAACTCACTGACATTGTCGTAACGTGTGTGTATCATGGTTTCAGGCTCCTTTCGCACGTTGCCGCGGCGAAGAACGCGCCGGGAAAGCAGCAGTCGATTCTCGAGTCGTTCCTCATCTCCGTGCATCGGAACACGGAGGCGTTCCTGCGCGGCGTGCTGTCGCTGCTGCAGTCGCTGCGACTCTTTGACTTCAACGTGGTGATCACAGCGCCAACACTGAAGAAGATCATTTTCATTTGGGCGAAAGTATTTGAGATGCTAGGCTCTTCACTGCAGAAGATCCTAGAAGAAGACACGTCAGCTTCCAATCCGTCTGAGACGTCAGCGGTAGCATCTGTTCGTGCAGGCTCCTCGTCCCACGTGAAGCTCCAGAAGCTGCCGATCCTGATCAACGACTTCCTCGTCTCCGTGCTCACGAGTCTGTACAACCCGAGCACGACGAACGCGACGAAAGCACCGGCACCGGTGGACGAGTCGGTTCTCGTGCGCATCCTGGACTTTGCGGTCACGTTCTGGATCTTCTGGACCGAGGTGATGAAAGACAAGAACGCTGCGACAAAGCGCTCGGCAGGTTTGATCGCGCCGTTAGTTCGCTGCATGGAGAATGGGTCTGCGGCTGAGAAGCCGCGCGCGGCGGAGCTGCTCATGATCGTTCTCGAGACGCTACTGCGTGGCAGTGTCGCGCTGGACGATGGTGCGTTGCGCTACATCGAGAGTGTCAAAAGTGTGTCTTCGGGGATCGCGTCCAAGAGATCGACAGATTTCTCTCGGATGGCGACCAAGTTCCAGCAGTTGGAGAAGTCAGCAGACTGGTTTAGCCGCCGCTCGACGATCTCGGACTGGCGCATCTCGCGCAAGCCCGACACGTCATCAAGCAAGTCCAGATCGACTGCTTCAGGCGCCAACTCTGCTTCCGCCTTTGGAGTCCCACCATCGAGAGATAGATCAGCGCAGGCAAAATCGAGGAAGGATGCAGTCGAAGAGATCGATCTCACGGGCAGCACAAGCTCGAGCTCGAATCGCGCGATCTCGTCCAGTCGTCCGATGAGCGGCAAGGCGGCAGCGCGAGCGCAGGCGCGGATGGCGGTGGATCTCACGGGAGTGGGCGACGCGTATTCGGACTCGCGCAAGAACCACAGCTTCTACACGGAGTCGGACTATGTGGCGCCACGCACGCGCGAGCCTTCGCCTGCAGAGAGAGACACGAAGACGAAGGCGAATGGCGGCTCATTCAGTATGTCGCAGGTGATCAAGGGCATCTCGCACGTCCACGGCGGCTCGAACCAGTCTTCGTCGAACCATGATCGACAGGCGACGAAGCAGGACGAGCGCTTGACGTTGAAGCGAGCAGCTGACTCAGAGAAAGAAGAGGAGGCGCAAGAGGAGGCGCTGCAATTCGCAGGGCTCTTCCACCGCATCAAGAACACGCAAAAGCCGATCCCTGTCTGCTCGCTGCTGCCGTTTTACCGTCAGCTCCTACAGCTCTGCATGCCGCTGCTGCTCACGCGGCAGTTCCAGAACGAGCGCTCGGACAAAGTGCTGCAGTCGCCGGATCTGAGTTTCAAGAAGAGCTCCGAGTACGTGAACGCGTACCTGCCATTGCTGCTGGAGGAGTGCAACAACGAACTCCAGGAGGGGCTTCGCAAGTGCTACTCTGGTGGCGGCGGCCATTTGCTGCGCTACGAGTCCGAGAAGCCGCGCGAGGGCATGCGCTGCCTGACGTTCACAATCGCCGAAGTTGACGAAGCCGCGACGACGTCGAGCTTTGCGTTCAAGAGCAACTTCGGCAACCGCGGGACGCCGAAGGACAAGGTTTTCCGCAGCGGTGACGTCGTGCTCATGCGCATCGTCGGCGGGGCAAACCCGTCGGGGTTCATGGGCAGCCGCGAGTTCATCGGGATCATCATGATCAGCGAGGCTGAGAAGGGCAAGAAGCGCGTGACGCTCAACAAGAAACCCGAGGGCGACGAGGAAGAGAACGTCAAGGTGCTGTTCCTGAACGACGGCGAGCTCGATAGCGTGACGGAGGAGGTGAATTCGTTCTCGGTCGAGACGCTCTCGGCCAGCGCGATCGGGGACTCGGAGTGGAAAGTGCACTGCATCGCAAACCTGACGACCTCTGCGCGCGAGTACATCTCGCTTCGGTCCGTTGACATGCTCCCAGAGCACTTGCGCACGACGATCTTGACGCCGAACGTGTACAAGTCGACGCAGACTGAGCTGATCTTGATCACAACAGCGCTGGATGAGCTGCGGAGCTCGAGAGCAGCAGATGCGGACACGAAAGTGCTCAAGCTGCTCAAGCGCTTGGACAAGATGGACGTGACGCTGATGGATCTGAGGGTGAGCAATGATCTGTTGGGCTGAGTGTGATGCGCGGATTCATGAATGCTTGCTGACTTTGTGTATCTCTTTTCTGACTGCAGTCTACGAGTATCGGCAAAGCGATCAACAAGCTGCGCAAGCACGAGAACAAGGACGTGAAGGCGCTGTCGAGAGATCTCAAGGACAAGTGGACGCAGCTCATGAACGAAGCGGATGCGCTGGAGCGCGCGCCGCGCTTCCTCTCGAGCGAGCTCTGGGACGCGATCAAAGCGCAGTACAACCAGTCGCAGCTCCAGTCGGTGCACAGCGTCCTGAACAACTACAACGTCGGCATCAGTTTGCTGCAGGGTCCGCCAGGTACAGGCAAGACCAAGACTATCATGGGCTTACTCAGCGGGTTTCTGGCGTTGCAGCCGCCAGCATTGGCGATCATGTCCACCGCCGGCAGCAGTATCAAGAGCAGCAGCACCAGCGCAGGACGAAGCGTACCCAGTGCTGCAGAAGGCAGCAAGGGCGAGTTCAGCAATTTCCAGCTGGCTCGGGAAGTTGGCTCAGCGAGTGCGCAGCCGTCTCCGACAGTGCGACCGACATTCTCGCTCAGCGCAGTGACGTCTGCGATGGGCAGCATCCTGCGCCGCACAGACTCGGATCAAGCCGGCGGAGCGCCAAAGAAGACGACGATCCAGGCGTTGAAGAATGTCACGTCCGTGCGAAGTCGGCTGGAAGACAAGCTCTCGGGTGCGCGCAGAGGGAGCCAGCCGCCGCCACCAGCAACCTCGTCGCTCGTCATACGACAACGCGTTGTCCCGTCGAACCCGTCGATGCGGATGCGAAGAAGCAACAACGTGCTGCTGTGTGCGCCGTCAAACGGCGCTGTCGACGAGCTGGTGCTGCGTATTGTCACGGACGGTCTGATGGACAGCACGGGCAAGATCGCGAAGGTACGTGCGCCAAGCGTGCATCCCGAGGCGCTCACGGACGACTGGCTGTCGATCGTGCGACTGGGCAACCCTGGCGAAGACGCGCCGGACATTGTCAAGTCGGTGTGTCTGCCGCAGATCATCAAGCGCGAGCTCGAGATCCATCCGAAGTCGGTCCAGCTACGCGCTTTGCAGGACACACAGCAGACATTGCGCAAATCGATCCGTGACTTCCACCTGAAGGCGAAAGAAGCCGCCGAGGCGTCGGAAGCCCCGAAGAGCCGCAAGGGACTCGCGCAGACTCACGCGCAGCTGACAAAGATCTCGGGCGAAGTGCGTCGTCTGCGCGATGAAGTCTTTGCGCTTCGGACGAAGATGACAGCGGCAATCCTCTCGCGAGCGAGCATCATTGCGTGCACGCTCTCGAAGTCTGGCAGCGGTCCGTTGTCAGGCTTACAACGGGGCTTTGACGCGCTGATTGTCGATGAAGCTGCTCAGGCAGTGGAGCTGAGCACGCTCGTGCCGATTCGCGAGCGCGTCGCACGGGTTGTGCTCGTAGGCGACCCGAAGCAGCTGCCAGCGACAGTGAAGAGCGTCGTGGCGGCAAACGCGCGGTACGACCGGAGTCTGTTCGAGCGCATCGCCGAGAGCGGCGTCGCGCCGTCGATGCTGCGTGTGCAGTACCGCATGCACCCGTTCCTGCGCGACTTCCCGTCGAAGCGGTTCTACGGCGGCATGCTCACGGATGGCCCGAGCGTCATGGAGCGCGTGCAGCGCGTGTGCCCGGAGGTGTACAAGTTCCCGTGCTTCCAGCCGTTCTTGCTGTACGACGTGTCAAACTCGCGCGAGGAAGACATGGGTGGGTCCAAGTTCAACCGCGTAGAAGCCCAGTTCTGCATCGAAGTGTGCCAGAACATGTTTCAAATGTGCACCGATGCGCGCAAGAACAACTGGTCCGTGGGCTTCGTGTCCCCCTACAAAGAGCAAGTGCGTGTGCTGCGGCGCGAGATCAGTCGCTCCAGCATCCCCGGCTCGATCTCGATCGAGGTAAACACTGTCGACGGCTTCCAGGGACGGGAGAAGGACGTGATCATCTTCTCGTGCGTGCGAGCGTCGAACCGCGGCGGCATCGGGTTCCTGAAAGACGTCAGACGTCTCAACGTCGCGATCACTCGCGCGCGGTTCTGCCTCTTCGTCGTGGGTCACGTGAACACGCTCGTGCGTGACGAGACGTGGGCAGCGCTGGTGCGTAGTGCGGACGAGCGGAGGCTGGTGATTCGCACGCGCGGCAGCAGATTTCCCGAGGTTGCGCGGCGTCTGGAGAGCGGCGAGAACAAGAGCCTGGTCGAGCACTTCAAGGACATGCACGAGAAAGCGTCGAAGAAGCAGGCAGCTCTGGTGGCACCAACAGCTGCGGCTGCCAAGGACTCGGCACCAAATCCGGCAGAGGCTGTAGCTGCATTGACGAAGAGCTCGCATGATGGGAGTGCTGCCGTTGCTGATGCGAAGCAAGAGGGAGCGACTTCAGCGCCAACTGTGGGGATTGAGCCACAAACTGGTATGAAAGTGGAAAATCTGAGCGAGTCGATGCAGATCAAGGACGAGTACAAGGTCGCACCTATCACCCAGCAGCAGCATCGAGCGACGTCTGCGAGTCCGTCAGGGTCGTCTAGAGGCTTGAATCCAAGACAGCCGGAGGTATCAGACGCGACCGTCAAGCGAGAAACCCACGCAGAGTCTCGGACGACCGTATCAAGCGATCGAGTGTCACCAAGACCGAGTGCTGCTGCTGCTGGCAAGGATGACGCAGCACACCCCGCGAGGTACTCAGATGCCTCGCGAAACAACAACAGCAACAGCTACAGAGAGCGCGACAGCCACCGCGACTCGGATCGCTTCAGGAAGCGCGAGTACGACCGAGGTGGCGACGAGCAGTCGAAGCGACCGCGTCACGAGTCGAGAGATGGCAGGTGGTCGCCTCGAGATGCGAGCCACAACAGCAGCTCGTACAGGCGAGACGATCTTCATCGGCAGCAGCAGCAGCGTCCATATCAGCAGCAGAAGCCACCGAGTGCCAGCGATCCAGTGATCCCGCCGAAATCCATCTCTGCAAAGGAGTTCTGTATGGAGAACGAGCCGCCGCCGAGAAAGCTTGGGGACCGAGGTGTTGTAGCTGCTGGTGGTGGTGGCAGGACCACACCCGCCATCGACCACCGCCATCCAAAGCGACCACGCGAGGACGACGCGAGGCATCATCACCAACAGCAGCAGCAGAATCTGTTCCCGCCAGGGCACAAGTTCCACGCGCGCGAGCAGCAGCAGCAGCGTCTGAACGGCGGCGGCTACCGCTCCGTGTCGATCACGACCTCTGGCTCGTCAGCGACTCATCCGCGTTTACCGAGCGGCAGGACTGGAATGTCGCCACACAGCGGGAGCAGTCGACCTCCCAGTGCGTCGGCACCCAGACCGAGTCCCAGCAGCAGCAGCAGTGGGGGTCGAGGACTGCTGAAAGACATCATCGGGAGCGCGTCTCGACTCGCGAGCATGACGTCGCGAGCGCACGAGAACCAGATCCGCGAGGAAGGGAGGGGGCAAGTAGAGAACAAACGGCCGAAGGTGCGAAAGGCTGACCCCAGCGGAGGCTTTGGATCGTAAGAGCAAAATCAACACCCTTGTTCGTGCACCTAGCACTTGATCTACCCAAGATGATGTGATATCTGCTGCTACTGCGATGCACGAGCCAGTCGAGTCTCTCCCGCAAGCCAGCGAGCACTCACATGACGAGTCGCATGAGCGCGGCGCCGACAGCCATGATCGTGCCGGCGAAACCCACGGCGTACTGCAGCATGCGCTTCTCGACTTTCTCCATCGACAGCCGCAGCTCGTTGAGCGTCTCGTCCTCCGCCTGCTTTTGTAATAAAAACTACACACAAGACCACGACACCCACCCATACACACACACACAAGTCAGTTCCATGCCTGGCATTGGCTACCAACGCAGCACACAGGCGCTTGGGACGCACTTTCTTCTCTATCTCGGCGATCTCGACGCGGATCTTGTCAAAGTCGATCTTCTCGAGCATGCGGATGTCCTGCTTGAGGTTGTTGAAGTCGCGCTCGAGCAGCTCGCGCATGTGGCGCTGCGCGATGTCTACCAGCAGTTCGAGTACACAGACACCGCACCATATGAGTTAACGAGCAGCGCTTGGACAGCAGAGCAGAGTGCGTTCTTGCGCGGCCACCGTACCGAATTTGAGGGTCGAGTTGAACACGCGCTCCGAGAGCTCGGCCTTGAGCTCCACGTGCTCCGACTTGGTCGCGAGCTACACACAGTGTCAGCACAGGATATGTCAGCAGATCCGAGAGTGAGGAGCACGACTCACCAGCATTTTGAACGAGAGCTGCGACGCACGATGCGGGCTTGAGCCTCGAGCGAGTCGGCCATCGCGTCCTTCATCACATCCAGAATGGCTTCTGACTGCGCCGGACTGAACCCTGTAGCACACAGACATGCACACGCGTGCATACCAGAGTCGTGTGAGTATCGATGCATACAGCCAATTAACGGCGTTTCTGATCGCTCCCTGGTCAAGCGCTGATCGATGGAAGTCTGACGCGCATGCACCTTGCTCTTGCAGACGCTTCACCACCCGATGCGTGTCGAACTGCAGCGGCGTGGAGTTGAAGAACCGCCGCGTGTAGAGCGGGCACTGCGCGCCGGTGACGAGAAGCGCGCGCGTGCAGTTGGCGTTCGCCAGCAGCAGCACGGGTCGCACAGACGAGCGCTGCGATTGTGCAATGCTGCTGCTGTTCTTGCTGGTGTTAGAGCTGCTGCCGACGCCACTAGCGATGCGCGCGATGCTCGCGAACGACTGCTGCTGCTGCTGCTGCTGCATGAGGACGCCCCTGCGAGCCGCGCGCACGGCGCTCGTCCTCGCCATCGTCGTCAGCATCCTGTGTGGCCCTGGTCCAGTTGCAAAACTGTTCTCGCGAAACTGGCGCAAAAAACTGCTGGTGACGCATGTGGGTACAAAAGTGACAAAAGCGGGTAGAACACACCTCGAAACGGTGACACATGCAGGTGCAGCTTTCCTGTCGACATCAGATTCGCAGCTTTGTGGCCATGACGCTCCTGCATTCACCTGGACGCCTATGAGCAGGTGCAATAGCGTTTGTTCTGTGCATCGACTTTTTGCGTTGATCTTGTGTGTATGTGTGTGTTTTTGTTTTGTTTTGCTCATAAGTACCTCAACAGTAGCGATGGCAATGGCATCCTTCTACCATCGCCATCGCCATCGCCATCCCATCCCATTCCTTCAGTACCTAGATTACCATCGCCATGCCCAGCAGTATGCCGCTGCTGCTGCTGCCTTAGTGGTAGCCCGAGACTTCCTGGAAGTGGCCGCCGCGGTTGTACTTGATGAGCCAGTTCGGCGCCTCCTTCTCCATCTTGGATGGCTCGACGTCCAGCTCGCGCAGACCCGGGAGCTCCGACGTCTTCACCTGGTCCAGGCTCATCTGCGTGGCCCAGTCCTCCGTGATCTTCGGGTCCGGGAACTGTTCCGCGACCTTGCCGATGACCTTGGCGACCGGCAGCGGCAGGTTGAAGAGGTTTGGCTCGTTCTTGATCGCGTCAAAGACGTAGTCCGCCACCTCCTTGTGCGTGTACTCCTCGTCGCCGACAAACTCGAACGTCTGGCCGTTGATCGACGCGTCCTGCGACAGCGCGTAGATGCCGAGCGCCACGTCGTTCACGAACACGGGCTGCAGCACGGCGTCGCCGTTGTCCACAAGCGGCACGCCGCCGAGGATCGTGCGGTCCGCGTACCACGTCAGGAAGCGATCCTCCGGGCCGTACATCACCGACGAGCGCACGATGTTCGCGTTCGGGAACGCTTTCTTCACGGCCACCTCGCCGCGGTACTTGGACGCGGCCCAGACCGACGGCGAGTTCGGCTTCGCCAGGATCGACGAGTGGTGGATCAGGCGCGGCACGCCGACCTCCGCCGCGATCTCTGCGATCGTGCGCGCCACCTCGACATGCACGTCGTCGTACGTGTAGTTGATCCACCACGGCAGGATGTGCTTGGTCTGGTAGTGCTTGCCGATAAGGTTGATCACGACGTCCGAGCCCTCGATCGCCGCGCGGATCGACTCGCGGTCGCGCGGGCTGAACGGCATGTTCGCCACGTTGCCCAGGTCCGCCATGAGCTTCAGGTGACGCACCTCCGTCTCGTCGCCGCGGTACGGCACCACAAACGCATTGCCGCGCTGACCTGCAAGTAGGAGCAATCAAAGAAAGCAATGGTTAGCGATCCGACAAGACCACCAGAACGGCAGACGCAATAACCACCAGAAACGACGAGCGAGCGCTGCACAAAGCTGCCACGCTTCGTCCACTCGATAGCCGTGCACGGCTACAATGCACACACAAGCGTTTGGCACGCTCGCACTGCCGCCATCAAGCAGAGAGAGAGAGAAAGAGAGCCCTTCGCTCTCTGTGCCTGATAAACGAGCAGCACTCTCGTCGGCTTGTCCTGCTGCTCTACAAAGGAGCGCAGCACGCACCTAGCTCAGCGCAGACGTAGCGGCCGAGGAAGCCCGTGGCTCCGAAGACCGTGGCGGTGATGCCGTTGCCCTGCACGCGGCCCACGGGGTTGCGCAGCAGCGCCTTCGCGACGGGAGACAGCGCCGACATGCTTCGCTCTCTCGTTTCCAGCTCGTGTTACGCGTTGAGGGGGAGGCGAGGGGATATGTATGGCGCTGCTCGCCGTTTCGCTTCTGTATCGGGTTTTCTCTATTACAGTATACCCCAACGATCTAGCCTGCCGTTTGTATGTGAGTCGCCTGGGCAGATTTGGAGATCCCCGCTTTGCGCACCTTCGCGCGACCTCGTCCTCTCTCGATCCAGACTCTATTGGGAGGAAGTGACTCGGCTGTTGTATGGCGCTTTCAGATTGCGCGCATCATTTTGGGTGCGTCGCCAAAATTCCAAAATTGGAAAGCCAAACGCAGAATCGCAGAGCCAAAGTGAGCTGCTCGCTGCGTGTGCGCGTCTCCTCTGAACGACCAGAGCCCGAGCGACCGCCACCTCCCACGACAGAGCGAGCTCTGTACACGACTCGACTCATCTCCCTCACTCGCTCACGCTCCCATGAAACTCGGGAGCAAGGACGTGGCGTACTCGTCGCTCGAGCTGGACGACCCGAGCTCGCCGCCGCCGATCATGCGCCGCAACATGGCGGCCAACACGAGCGCGAGCAGCATCCAGTCGACGATCTCCAGCAGCGGCTCGTCGAGCGCCACGGTGATGGACAGCATGGAGTCCTCGCGCTCGTTCTTCGACAGCAGCCACGGCGGCAGCAGCGCGCCTGCGAAGCTGGAGAACCTCGTGCGGCAGCTGGCGGTTGAAGTGAAAGGCGCGCTCCTGGCGACCGGGTACGAACGTGAATGGCGGCGTGCGGCTGTGTTTTTTGGCGACGAGGACTAACCATCTCGTGTGTGTGACGCGTTTATGACAGCGTGGCGGCGTCGTGCTACCTGCTGGCGTGGTTCCAGGCGGTGCTCGTGCCGTTCTTCCTCGCAGTCTTCCTCATGTACCTCGTGGACCCGCTCGTGGAGATGATCGACGTGTCGCCAAAGTACTTTCTGTGCATCTGCACGTCACGCGGACGCCACCGACGACGCAAGTCCCGCGGCTGCTCGCGCGCGTTCGCGTCGCTCTGTGCCGTGAGCGTCGTGTGCATCTTCTTCGGCCTGCTCGGGTACATCACCGTGCTCTCAGTGCACGCGCTCGACGCGGCGGCATACCAGACGGGCTACAACCACCTGATCGAAGGCGTGGAGAAGGTTCTGGACCAGATCGGCTTGCCGACGAACATCACGACGACGCTGCACGACAACATCGACAAGCTGGTGCGCGTCGTGTTCACGGAGACGATGGATCTCTTCTCCGTGCTCTTCGTCACGATCATCTACTTGACGTACTTCCTGTGCACGCGCACGCGCGCGAGCGACGCCGGCGGCGTCTGGTCCAAGATCGACCAGGATATCCAACGCTTCGTGACGCTCAAGTGCTTCCTGTCGCTCTTCGTCGCGCTGCTCGTGACGATCGTGTACGTGTCGCTCAACGTCGGACTCGCGATCGTCTGGGGCATCCTCACGTTCATCCTGAACTGGATCCCGAACGTCGGCGCGATGATTGCGTCGATCGCGCCGATCTGCATCATCGCAATCACCCCGTCGCACTTGATGAACCCGATGGAGAAGTTCCTGGCGATGGCGCTGCCCATGTGCTTCCACATGTTCGTGGGCAACTTCATCGAGCCAAAGGTGTTCGGCCGCAAGCTCGAGATGGACCCGGTGATCGTGATCCTGTCGCTCTCGGCCTGGGGCTTGCTCTGGGGCGTCGTTGGCATGATGCTCTCGGTGCCGCTCACGGCGGCGACGAAGATCATGCTGAGCCACCTGAACCTGTGGCCCGAGTTCGTCGCGATCATGGAGGGCACGTACTTTGCCAAGTACGGCAGCCGGACGTCGTACAAGAAAGAAGAGGACGAGAAAGACGACTTCGAGACCATGGAGGTGCGCAGCACGGGCGACGCGATGGCTGCGGAGAAGGAGCGCCACGGCCACGGCAGCGGCGGCTCGGGCATGATGATGCGGCCGTGAGGTTCGCGAGGCGAAACGAAAAAGAGAAGGTCGGCATTCTGCTGCGTGCGTGTGTATTTTAAATGCTTGCGAGGTCCAGAGGAGCAGCGAGACAAGAACCATTTTGCATCCCTGCCTCGAGCGCTCGTCCTCCGCTGGTACGCTGCGTGGTGTCGTCTCACGCGCCGCCAGCCATCCGATGCTGAGAGCCGCTTCAACTTGGCTGTCTGGTGTGGGCCACCCACGCTGCATTTCTGCTGGGAGAGAGTCGTCAACAAAACGCAGCCAGACCAGATTTTCGAAGCGCTCCGTTTTGGCCAATGGCACATGCTCCAATCTGCATAAATGCGAATTTCAGCCAATCGTGGAAGAGCTTCGCGCTGAGAAATTTTGCAGCTGCATGGTTTCTTGGCATCATCTCTCCCCACTGCCCGTGCACGTGACTCGTGGCGAAGCGAAGAAGCGTCGGCGCCACGTCAGTAGTCCCCGAGCACCCGAGCAGCAGCAGCAGCAGCAGCCGAAGGGTACACAGCAGCAGCCTCTAGCTCCAGATCAGCACCAAGCAGTCCGCAGTAGTCTCGCTCGATCACGCTCGCTCTGTCAGCACCCATGGCTGCCTCCGTCGCGGCGTCCAACCTCCAGTCGAACGACTACTACGAGAACCTCGGCATCGCGCGCTCGGCGAGCGAGCAGGAGATCAAGACCGCGTACGCACTGCAGCGCGTCTGTGTGTATGTGTGTGCGGATGCGATGCTAATCGTGTGCTATTGTGGTTTGTGCATGCGGTGACCGTCTGACAGCTACCGCAAGCTGGCGATCAAGTACCACCCGGACAAGAACCCGCACGACAAGCTCACGGCGGAAGAGAACTTCAAGATCGTAGGCGAGGCGTACAACGTGCTCTCGAACAAGGAGACGCGTGGGATCTGTACGTGCTGGCACCTCATCTATCGCAGCCGTGCTGCCGTTGCGCCAACCGCTCGCTAACGCCATTGTCTGTTCTGTCGCTGTAGATGACATTTACGGCAAGGAAGGACTCGAGGATGGCGCCGAGCCGATGACGAAAGAGCGCGCGATGCGCATCTTCCAGGACTTTTTCCGATACGGCGAAGCGATGGACCCGGACGCCCCCGAGCGTTCCAAGGGCTTCAAGCGCGCGGCGGGCGGCGTCGTCTACGCGCCGATGAAAGGGCTCATGTACGGCGGCAAGTCGGTGCTCAGCGGCGTGATCATGGGCTCCGCTGCCGTGGTCGCCGGCGCAGGCGCCATGGTCGCGAATGTCGCATTCGGCGTCAAGGAGATGGGCGAAGCTGGCGTGAACGCTGCGCGCAATCGCAAGAACAGCAAAGCAGGCAGCGACAGCGGCAGCGAAGCCCCGAACGTCGAAGGTGCGAGCGATGCAGTGGTGTGATTATGCTCAGTGTGTGCTGAAAGTGTGCGCTGACAAATTTGATTTGCTTTGCTATGTGCGTGCGTCTGTCGGTAGACCTCGCGAATGAAAAGCCGGCGCCGAGCTTCATGAGCGGACTGAAGAAAGCCACTGTCGGCGCCGTCGCAGCGCCAGTCGCGGTACGTCGTGCTGTCATTCATCCTCGCTGCTATTAATCTCTAGGGATTAAGGAATGCTCGGCGTGCGCATCCGCCTCACAATCCATGACGCGAGCTCATTTGTTATCATGCGATGGCGCAATGCAGGGCATTGTGACGGGAGGCGGCGTGCTATTAGCGAGCGGCGTGGCGGCCGGCGGGTACGTTGTCGGCGGTTTTGCCGGCGCCGCCAGCAACGTCGCGAGCGGCGTGCGCGAGGTCAAGGCAGCGAACAAGATGGAAAAGCAGCGCCAGTCGATGATCGCGATCGAGGCGCAGGCGAACAGACACAGCAGCCCCGCGAAGAGCGCAGCGGGCGACGAGAGTGCGGACGGCACTCCTGCGACCAAGGCGCGCTCGTCCACGTCGTCGTCGAGTCCGTCCGGAGAGCCCGCGAGAAGCCCTGCAGCAGCTGCAGCGCCGACCGCGTAGCGAGCGCCTCAGTAGACTCGTAATGACGCAGGTATCCTCGCCGCCGCCTCGTTTCGCTCGCTTCCAGCTCACCTACTTTCAGTTTTTAATCCGACTACGCTAGACTTCTTAGACTTTATGAGGATGTCTCCACGTGGAAGCCTGCACCGCCCACTGCGCTCACAAAGCACTGAAAGCTGTTCTCGTCTTCCAGCTCACGCACCAGTCGAGCAAGCGCCGCGTCGTCCACACTCTGCGGCAGGAGCGAGAGCGTGCACCCGCCGCCGCCGGCGCCAGTGAGCTTCGTGCTCGCGCCGAACTTGCTGCAGATGCGAGCCACGCGCTCGATCTGCGGATGGCCCACGCCAAGCGCATTCAGGATCTCGTGGTTGCGCGCGATCCAGAGCGCGAGCTGCGCTTCTGTGAGCGCATGGCGCTGTCTGCTGCTGCCGATGAACGCGTTCCCGATGCCGTCGATTTCGCGGAAGTGCGCTTCGACACCCTGGCGGTCGGCGTCGTAGAGCTCGCGCACGTTCGCGACCTGCTCTTTCGTGGACCGCGGCACGCGCGTGTTCACGAGCAGGAAGCGGAACCGGTTGAAGTCGCACTCGCTGATGCGCTCGAAAGACGGCTGTGGCAGTTTTTTGAACACGAGCGTGCCGCCGAACGCCGCGACGGTGTTGTCGACGCCCGACGGCGCGCCGTGCAGAATCACCTCTGCTGCGAACGCGTACGCGTTGATGCGCTCCACACTGGTGTCGTCGCTCTCCTGTGGCGCACTGCTTGCACCGGCGAGAGCTCGGAAATGCGCTAGTGCGCCAGCGAGCGCGACGCTGAACGCCGCGGACGAGCCGAGTCCAGCGCCGATGGGGAAGTTCTTGGTCGCCGCCACCTGAATCTTCAAGCCCTCGCCGTCGGCTTCACTTCTGTATACGATGGAGCTTCGGAGCAGCGCGATGCAGAGGAAGAGTGCCGGCCGCAGCGCCTTCGCGTCGTCCTCCGAGGCTTCTTGGGACAGCAATGCGTCGTTGATGTACGCGAGCAGCTGATCTGACGGACGAGGCAAGTAGTGCGCGTCCTCCGGGAAGCGCTCCGAGATCGCCTGCAGTGCGGACAGCGGGACCGAGCGCTGCAGGGGAACCTTCCCGCTGGCTTTCGACGCAAAGTCGTGGAAGACGAGCTCCAGCGCGGCGGGTGTGGAGCTGCTGCTGTCGCGCTGCACGGCGTCCTGCTTGACACGACCGCATCGAGAGTGAGTCGCTTCGTGCGCAGCAGAGGAGCGCACAGGAAAGAGAGAGAGAGAGAGAGAGAGAGAGAAGGGGGGGCAGAGAACGCACGATGGTGACGTGGAGACGCAGGTCGTTGAGCGCCGCGGCGACGCACGCGCTGCCGTAGACGACTGCGTGCTCGCCGAAGAGCAGCACCTTTGCCGGCGCCGACACCTTGACGCTCTTCATGGCAAAATGCAGGAGCAACGATGAGTATCAAAAGTGGCAGAGCAAAAGTACCAGCTGATACCAAAGCGCTCAGCTCGCTGCTTGCGCATCAAAACGGCACTTCATACAAAACCCTAGTGAAACCGTCCCTCTTCCTTTCGAGTGGTCGCTGCGCTTCCCGCGTCTCTTGTTTTTGGTACCAAGAAGCAGCATTTTTACGGCCATTCGCTGCTGCTCGAAGGCAGTATTTACGCGCGCGAAGAGGTACGAAATGGATATGGCGGCGTCCACATGCGCTCGCTCAGGCGCTCTTCAAGTTGCCCTCGAGTGTGCGGCAGCGGCTCCCATGCGGGCTGGCACGCAGCAGCAGCAGTCTCACGTGTGTGTGTCTCTCTCTCTCTCTATCTCCATGGCGCTATGAAGTGAACCCGCGTGTGAACGAGCTTCTCCGTCACGAGTCATGTCGTCTGCCGATGCTAGAGGACTCAGCAACACGGACGACGAGAACGCGCTCGTCGAGGAGCAGATGGCGAGTGGCAGCGTAGTAGACGTCGCGATGGAGCACGAGCACAACGCCGCCGCCGACAGCTCTCCCGGCGCTGGGACAGTTCCACCAGTAGTCTCAGCAGCAGACCCAACCGGAGGCGCTCTGTTCGACTACTCGAGCTACACTGGCGGCGCGCCGAGTCTGCTGAGCGTCGCGACCAGCAGCAGCACTAACGCCGTCGTACCGAGCGCTGCGAACGGTGTCGCCACGACCAGCGCTGTGGGAGTGCCGACGCCGAGTATCTTTGGGCAGGAGCTCGAGGCGGTTGGCCACCACGAGCTCATGGCCAACAGCAGCAGCAGCGCCGTCGCCACTGGAAGCGCCAGCAGCAGCAGTATGATCAAGACCGCGGAGATGGACGACAAGAAGATCGGGCGGCCGAGCCACCCGGCGTGGGAGCACTTTTCGCGCGGCGAGAAGCGCAACCGGTTCCACCACAACGCCTACTGCCGTTACTGCGCTGCGCACGGCGTGGACCCGGAGCCCGTGCGCGGCGTGTCGGAGAACATGATCCGCCACCTGCAGAAGTGCATGTACTGCCCCGAGGAGATCGTGACGCAGCTCAAGATGCTCTGCGCACAGAAGGACGCGGCGCGTTTCAGCAAGCGCCACCAGACGCACCCGACCGACGTCGACATGCTGCTGCACGACTCGTCGCCAGTCTTGAACAGCAAGCGCGTCAAGCGGACTACGAGCGGCAGTGGTCGATTAGTGGCTGTTGGCGGAGCTGGTGGTGGCATGGTGACGGCGAACGGACATCGCGCGATCCCGCTGCCAGCGGATGTTGCCAGCGGCAGTGCTCCCTCAAGCTCGGCGATCGCTATGAGTTCCAGTCATGCTGCTGCTGGCGGGCATCATGGCGTGGTGGAGGAAGAGGAATTCATGCCGCTGCAGCTGCCGCTGCTGCCGAGCGAGATCGCGACCGCTGCGGCGCAGAACGCGCTGAGTCTACAGTCGTCTGCGGTGGCAACATCGCCAGCAGCGATGCACGCGAGCCATGCCTTCCTGACCAAGCACGCAGGTTCGGCGATGATGAACAGTCGCGGGAACAGCAGCATCCACATGAAGGCGAGGCTTCGCGGCGAGTTCCTGAACAAGAAGATCCCAAAGTCGAGCCATGCACGAACCAGCGGCAGTAGCAGCAGCAACACGAGCCAGGAGCATCGGCAGCAAGCGGAGGTGGCAGTGAAAACGGTCGACCCAGCAATCATGAACCGCCTCGTGATGATGGCAACTCTATCGGCGGGATTGCCCTGGGACTGGGTCTGGATGGAGGAGTCCGTGCGGCTCTTTGGCGCCATGCACGCGAACCTGGAGCTTCCGCGCGTCGCCACGCTGCCGTCGATCGCTGCGTCGTCCCACGAGAAGCAGTTCGCGAAAATGAAGTCGGAGCACGTCGGCGTCACGCTCGCGATCAGCTCGTGGGTCTCCAAGTACCAGAAAACCAACTTCGCGCTCTTTTCGCTTGTGAATGCGCTCGGCGAGGCGAGTGTGTGGGATCTGGTCGACTTGGGGCTGGAAGAGCCGCCGTCCGATGTGCTCGCAGAGAAGATCAAGAGCGTGCTCGTCGCGTTGCACGAGCAGAGCGTGCAGGTGATCAACGTCGTCGTGGATACGACGAACGCGTACGCGGCCGCGCGCTTCGCTGTCAGCTCGATGGAGAACTCGAGTCACGACATCCCCGTGCTGCCGTGCTTCTCGCAGTTCCTGAGTCTGCTGCTCGGCGTTGTGCTCACGGTCTCGGATGTGTACGTCGAGACGATGGGCGACGTGATCGAGATCGTGCAGATGTTCTCGAACCACCGCGTACTCAAAGTGCTGCGGCGAGAGTGCGGCGATCAAGACGCGTCGCTTGTGCTGCCAACAAAGGACAACTGGTACTCGTTCATCGAGTGCATCGACTCGGTGCGTCAGTACGAAGACATGATCAAGATCATCGCCTCGAAGGTACTCGCTGCCTCCAGCGGCGCGGCAGGCTCTGCGGGCACGAGCAGCTCGGAGTTCTCCCAGGCTGGTTCTGTCGGCGGTGCTGGCGCGAGTCGTCCTGCGCGCAAGGACAGCGCGGGCAACTCGGTGGACGAGCTCGCGGAGACGCGGCTGTCGTCCTCGGTGCTGCGCGCGATCCAGAACCCCGAGTTCTGGGAGAACGTCGTCTCGCTGAGCGAGCTCATGTCGCCGATCAAGGAGACCCACAAGATCATGAACAGCGGCGCTGTGTCGCAGTTCTCGCTCTCGGACGTGCTCTACCAGTTCGGACGCATGCACCAGCAGTACGGCATCATCGTCTCGGACTGGGAAGACAACACGTGCGGACGCCGAACGCTCGAGCACGTGCGCTTTCTGCAGGAGACCGTGAACCGTATGTGGAAGCTGTACGACCAGCCGCTGATGTTTCTGAGCTACATCCTGAACTACAACTTGGTGTACCCGCACGTGTCGTCGCTGAGCCACCCGTCGCTGCAGTGGCTCTCGATCGGCAAGTATGCCAAGGAGTACTTCCGCCGCTGGTTTTGCTCGGCCACCTCGCCGCTTGCCGCTTCGTCTTCGTCATCGTCGCGTGGAGGCGGAGCAGGAGGATCGACAGGGGCAACGCGACCCCCACTGAGCGAAGACACGGCGTCGCGCTTCCTGGAAGACATCCTCGCGTACAAAGAGCGCAAGTACCCGTTCGACATGGAGTCGGTGTGCGAGTTTGAGAACCCGCGGTCGTTTTACCTGCTCGTGTCGGACTCGAACCCGCTCATGCACTTGTTTGGCTCGCGCTTATTCAGCTTTGCGACGTCGACGCCGCCGCTCGCTGAGGTCGTGGAAGGGATCACGTTCGTTTCGTCGGCGACGTCGTGCGTGAGTCCGAAGGAGGTGCTGCTGCCAGTATTGCAGATGAAGCTCTTTGCGCAGACTGCGGTGCGGCCGTCGAAAGAGCTGCTGGCGTTCATCCAGCAAGGCGCGCGGTTGAAGACAAGTGGCGATGGATCGAGCAGTGGAAATAGCTGTGGCGATCTCTCTGGCAGTGCAGAACTCCACCATCTGCCAGCTTCAGCGACGGCAGCATCAGCAGCTGGAACTCGTGACAGCCATGCAAGCCAGAAAGCGCCGAGTGTGGACTGCGGCATGGATGCGCGAGCGTGCTCGACCGTGTGGAACAAGAAGCAGTGGACGCGCTTGGCGAAGGAGTGGCGCGCGCACTGGGAGAAAGAGACCGAGATCGACGAGTTGCTGCGCAGCCTCGCGCTGCTCGACCCGGGACTCTTCCGCTTCTCGCCAAACTTGTCGCTCGACCAGATCTTCAAGGACAAACTGCCTTCGCGCCTGCCTCAAGACCGGGAGGAAGCCGTTGTCGACGTCTAAGCTACCAGCACCCCAAAGCAAGGCAAGAACCAGGGTGGCAAGGCAACTGCTTCAAGATGACAATCTCAATGCTATCCGACAATGGCTACCTATTGGCTGCTGCTGTCGATCAAGAGCTGCTCGTGGCGAGGGATGCTGCGAAACAGTCGCTCGAGCACCTCGGAGTTCATGTCGCCGTCGCAAAGTAGTTCGAGCTCGGCCACCTGCTGCGTCAACTCTCCGTACCTGGACAGCCGGAGCGAATGGCAGTCAGTGGGGCGTCGTGGAAGCATGAGGCAACCTCGAGCAGTGTGGTGAAATATATGAATTGTGTGCAGCTGATCCCGTGGAAAGCGCATCGCTCACGTACGTTGCATGCAGCCGCGAGATCTGCGCGTCCTTGCCCGAGACGTTGCTGCGCATGCTGCTGTATCTGCCCGCACCACAATGTCGGACAACCAAACCCAACGAGCGTCAAACTCTGTCAGGGAGCCACGCATCCAGCTCCAAGAATCGATCCCCTACCGTTTCTGCTGCTTTTGGCTCTTGAGCGTCACGTCCGCGAGCATCTGCGTGAGCTGCTTCTGCATGCTGTTGATGCTCGCGAATGAAGAAGCAGCCACGTCCGCACTCTCGGTATCACCGGCGGCGTCGTGGTCGTCGTCGACGGCGTCGTCTTCTGTCGCAGGCTCGGTGGATCTCGACGGAGGCGCTCGCGGGCTATGGAGCAGCAAGTAACCCGGCAGATGGTAAGAAGCTGTCTACTGGATCGTGATGCGCACCTCGACGACAGAGGACAGACCTTCTACCGCTGTTGTTGTTGTTGCTGGCAGGGCGGTGTCTCTCGCCGGACGACGACGAGTTCCCGCGACGAGGCTTTGGAGCGGAGGACGACGACGAAGAAGACGCAGCGCTGGATGTCGGCGGAGGCGGCTGAGGCACTTTACCCGACCCACGCGGCGCTCGTGCAGCGCTCGCCATTCTCTGCAGTTGCGATGTGGAGGAGAGAGCACGACGAGCAGCAAAGAGCCAACGTGATTGCGACGACGTCTCAAGGTTTCGAGTTTCATTGTGGGCAAACGAAGCGACGCGACCGTTTTCGATACCAGTGCACAAACGACTCACACACAAACACGCACTCGAAGACGCAGCAGATCCGCCTCACGACGCAGCTGGGTGAGCACCAAGCGCAAGCAGCGTCACTTTGCTACGGTTGGCTTCGTCGGCGCTTCGAAAGGCGATGGCGACGCAGGTCTGTCGCCGTGGTGTTCGCCGCCAAGCGGGATCGACACCGGCGGCCACTGGAGCATCTCGTGGCGCAGGTTCTCCGGGCAGCTCTCGCACTCTCCGCTTTTCAAGTGGTGCACCATATCGTGGAGAACCGCTCGCATTGCCTGCACTTCGTCCACTGGCTCGGGTTCGTCCTTCGCGAACGCCGTGTCGCGCTCCAACTCGGCGTTGCAGAACTTGCAGACCACGACGACACGGCTTTGCGCCACCGTCCGCAGATGCGCCGCGTGCGCATGCTCGTGGATCATCTTTGGCTGCGAGAAGCAGTGCCAGACCGGGTGCTTTGGC
This sequence comes from Globisporangium nagaii, assembly GCA_023335995.1. Lineage (NCBI taxonomy): Eukaryota > Oomycota > Peronosporomycetes > Pythiales > Pythiaceae > Globisporangium > Globisporangium nagaii. Next base: position 24,259 of record JAADWH010000307.1, read on the forward strand.
GCCGGGTAGCCGTGCGGCGGCTTCTCTGCGTGTGGCGGATTCGCTTCACGCTCCTTGCCGGCTTCGCTGCCTTCGTCAACGATCTCGTGAATAGTGTTGGTGGGTCGCCCGGTTGCGCTGTCGCGGATCTCGAGCTCCGAGTGCTTGCTGGCGCGCGAGGGCTCACGGACCTTGGCGTCATCCGTCATCTCGGCCGAGGGATCCATTGTTGACACTGTCCGCCGATGCGCGCCTCCGTCTCCTTGGCTTTGGGCCTTGAATCTGGCAATGAGTGTTTGAAGCTGTGAGGGCCTCGGAGGTGCTGAGGAGTGGCTGTTGGCGCGTGCTCTCCAGTTGGTCCACCACCACACGTGAGCACGAGCGATCGAGAGAGAGAGAGAGAGAGAGAGAGAGAGAGAGAGAGAGTCATCGAGAAAGATGCAGCAGTTGCGAGCGCTCCGAGTCCACGCGCTAAGGGTCAAGGCTGGCTCGCCTATCGCAGATCGAGCAACGCTTCGAACCTCCCACGCCTTGGATGGGTACATCTTAGCCGCCTCGTATTAATAGCGCAAGCACGACTCGAGAGTTCTCCTTCGTCACACGCAGACGCAACGAGTCCACGGATGGTTGACTAAAGCTCGGAGGGTCCTTGGTCGCTGCAATGATGGTGATGAGCGGCACGAGCAGCCATGTTGCGCCGCCGAGAGTCACGATCGCGCCTCGTCCGCAGTCCGCCGCTGTCGTCGCCAAAGCAGCAACAGCAGCCTCGGCGGCTCACAGGAAGAACCACGGCAGCGAAGCTGCTGTCTCGTCCGGACAGCCCCGCCACACCCACGAGCAGCTCCAGTACGATGCGAAGAGCAACGGCAGTAAGAAGAAGCTGCCATGCCCAGTCCCAGTGCCGACGCAGCCAATCGGCGACGCAGCGGGTCTCTTCACAGCGCCAGCTCGACCAAAGAGCAGCATCGGCAGCGCGAGAGCTCCCACTGCGGCAAGCGGCAGAACCCATTCCGCGATCGGCTCGCCCCGCCCTGGAGTGATCCTATCACCGAGAAGGCACAAAACCAGTCTCGAAGGCGCACAAGCATCGTCAGCGTCATCTGCAAATGCGACGGGCAACATCTACCACGCGATGGCAGCGCGGAAGAGCGCCGAGGACACAGCGAAGCAACTCGCGAGGCGCGTCGCGCACTTTCGCGCGCAGGAGGAGCGCGTGCTCCGCGAAGTGCAGGACGTGAAGAGCAAACTCGAGTCGACTCTGCTGATGAGCCATCGCCAACAACAGCAGCAGGCTCGGTCAGAACAGCCAGGAGAGGAGCACGAGCTGTGCGGTTGGCCCGTGATCGAGTACCAGAACCGCAGTCACGTGCAGGGCTGGGCACAGGCGAGCAACGGAGCGGCGAGTCAAGCTCGAAGAGAGCCCAAGGCGCCACGGAGCCGCGAGCAGCTCCAGTTTCTGACAGTAAGTGGAGCTCTTGATTCGCTTCGCGCTTGGCGGGATGTGGTGGCGGCGATCGCTGCTGTATCGTGAAGCTGTCTAACCTGCTGGCGGTGTGTTTGCTGCTGCTGCTGCCGGTGGCTGTCGTGTGCGAGCAGAAGCAGAAGAAAGTGCTTCAGATGCGGAAGCTCGAGTCTGCCAAGCACCAGAAGGAGAAGCGCAAGGTATGCGGAGCAATAGAGTTGGACGGTTGTTTGTCGAGTAGTGTCTAGAGTCTCACTCTCGGTGAACTGCAGCTGGCGCTGGAGAAGCAGAAGCTGAAAGAGGAAGCGGACAAGCACAGCAAGGTAGTCCAGAAAGAGCGCATGCGCCAAGAGTATCAGCGCGCGCTCGACGTGCGCGTCGCAAAGCAGGTTCGTGCGCCTCAGCCATGTTGCGTAAACTGCTCGCGTTCCCGCATTGATGCTGATACTGTGGCGCCAACTCTGCTATTGCTACTGCTGCAGCACCAGCTCCTGGAAAGCCTGGAAGAGCAACACGAAGAGCGACTGCAGGTCGAGAAAGAGCGTGAGTACCGCGCGCTGGACCTCATCGAGCAGCTGCGGGAGGAAGAGAAGCACGTCGCTCTGCGGCTCCAGGCGCTCAAGTTCCACCAGGAGTTCATCAAGCGCGGCCTCAGCAGCAGCCCGTCGTCGTCTCCGTAGTCGCACACGCACAAACACACATACAGAGCCATTCATCTATCGTATCACGCATCGCACACCGCGAAACACGAGATCGCCCGCTCGGTGGTGCTGATGTTAGCTAACTAGGAGAGTTCATAGAGGAGACTTTGCGGAGTGGGCACGAGTGAGTAAGGCACGTTGCGCCGCCGCCAGTGAGACTGCGGACCTTGTTTTCCGATAGAGCAATGTACGGCGGCTTTGGGAAATCGGACGCTGCGGCTGAGCTCCTGCTTGGAGCGGCTGCCTATCGGTGCTGCAGAATGGTGCGTTCATCCTGCGTTCAGGTGGCGCGCCGACATCTCTTGGAACAGCGAGATGGTCGCTGCATTATCTCTCTCTCTCTCTTGCGAGCGCTGCTGCTGGTACAGCACCGGGATTCAAATCCTTCTGGACCGCCACGACGGTCGTCACCCCGCATGCATGCGTATGAGAAAGTCGCGGCGCATCCCCTGTAATCCCTCCGATATATCAGCACGACGGCGACGACGACGACGAAGCGATCGCAGGTGTGTGAAATCGACTGGTTCGCACGCGCTGGAGGAGAATTCGTAGATCGCGTGGCCACGATGGCTTTTTGGATGCATCTAGCCTACCAACCGATGCGGTAGTCGCCGTGCACACTCCATCATGAACACCTGCGTCGTATCAGATCTGGGACTCGAGAGATTCCGCAGCGACGCCAAAGACTTGATACCACCACGACAACACAGAAGCGTCCCATACAAAGCAGAAGACAAAGGTGTCCGCGCATGTGTATGCTCTATGGCTCTCGCGCTGTCGTGGCTGCTGTCTGATGCAAGCGAGAGGGGAACGGCGAGCTGGATCTGCGACAAACCGAGCCAGATGCTCGCAAGTTCCGCAGTTGCACCTTTCAAGCGCGAAAGACTGCGCTCGACAAGCTGCGCGGACTCTACGCTGCCTCCATCGTTGGTCGCGCGAGCCGGAGCGAGCTCGGCGCTCGTCCAATCCTCGAGATCTGAAGACCTGGATTCCCGAGAGTCTCAGCCTCCATCAAGGCGCCACCGCCTGCTGTTTCGCTCCATGAGATGACAACCGAACTAGCGCCGTCGTCCTGGGTATCGGCTTTTCTCTCTCTATCTCTATCTCTCTCGCTCTCACTTTCAAATCCCCCAACTGAGGATCACCTCAGTCTCCATTCTACTTCAGCTCACGCCGACTACAGCTCCAGACTCCAGACTCAGCCATGGCATCGGCGCTGCTCGAGAGTATGTGGCGCACCAAGCCCATGAAGGTCATCCAAGCCGAGGAAAAAGCCGAAGACCTCCCGCGCTCGCTCTCGCTCTTCGACCTCATCTGTATCGGCATCGGCGGCACTGTCGGCAGCGGCATCTTCTCGACCGCCGGCACGATCATCGCGACCACCGCTGGCCCCGCCGCAGTCATCAGCTGGATCATCGGC
>JAADWH010000308.1:0-27804 GCA_023335995.1 Globisporangium nagaii
AGAGAGAGAGAGAGAGAGAGAGAGAGAGAGAGAGAGAGAGAGAGAGAGATGATGATGATGATCGCATTTGCGATTTTTGTTGTATGATCGACGGAATGGCTGATCATATGCTGAAGCGGAAAGTATCTTTTCTGCCCATTGGTCGAAAAGCCGTCATTTTGACAACTATGTTTATTACCCAATCATGGAGATCTGCGGGAAGACTATGCACCAATCACGAGGCGAATTTCGGTGCAGACGAGACATGTTTTGCGCGAGGTCGGACCAAAACACACTAGCCCCCACCGATTGCTTCGATTTTCTACTTGGCTTCTACTATTTTCTGCCTGCCACTATTTTTGCTCATAGTTTCCTTCTAGTTTCTGTTTAGCCAAAGTGGCGCCTCTACTTTGTTTACAGCGGAGCTCTTAAGTACAGTACTACTCTGGTGACCTGCATGCAAGCAAGCAGTAAGTTTCCTTGTTGCTTCTGGCGACTCGGCTCGGGCAAGCGGCGCTGCGCTGCGGCAACAGAGCTCGCTTCTGGCGCCAGCGCGACGGAACGCTGGCGAAAGCGCACGGGAACGTTCGGTGCTTTCGATGGTCGGCCGCCAAAGCGTCGCCCTCGCAATGAGCCTCGAGTTGCGTGCGTCTCGGAAGAGTTCAGTGCGAGGAGTAAATGGAAACGTGGACGGCGCGCGCACACGCATATCATATGCGCGCGATCGATCGATCGATCGATCGGACGGGTATCAACCGCGCTGGTTTCTGTGGCTCCAGAGAGGTTGGCCAGCGAGCTCTTGATCTCGCAAGCTGCTCTTTTCCGGATCAAGAGCTCAAGCTTTCGAAGAGCAGGCTGCGAGGCGCGTGGGTGCAGCAGCAACACGCAGCAACAGCACTCACCTCGCCTCGGGGTTTTCTTTCCACTCACGGCGCTTGGGCGACTCGAACGAACGCGATGATGGTGAGAGCGGATGGCGTGTGACTTGAGTGAGTGACGCAACCCTCTATTCGCGAGTGAGTCGACTCCTAGGACTAGGCTCAGGCACGTCACATTCCTGGGTGGCAATGCTTGTCAACAGCCGTGATGGTCAGCAAGCAACCCGAGAGCGGACGAATGCCAGCCAGCAGATCCCAGCAGCAGCAGCAGCAGCAGCACCTGAAGGAAGGAAGGTGATGGAACGGCACTTGACGCTTGATTGGCGTGAGCGCTGCTGTCCGTCCGCGCCGAGGAAACTGCTTTTGCTTCAGAGTTCGCTACTCACTCCTGGTGCCGACTCTCTCTCCACCCCTGCGGAATGGACGGCGCTGCTTGCGCTTCAGCACTCGCGACAAACGAGGACTCGGCTGTGCTCCTTAGCCTTGCGCTCTTCGAGTTCGTCCGCTGGCATCCATGCATGCATCGCGCCATCACCCATCGCGCTCAGCAGACAGTCATTCCCTTCCATACATTTTATTTATGCACGAACATATATACATCACCTTTTCGTCTGCCACCTGAGTTTGGCTGCCTCCTTGATACCCATCGCAGTCTCGGGGCTCCAAAAACTCGTTTCCACATCCAATCTTCCGCACATTTTGATGGCTTGGCTCGTGAAGACCTTGCACACTGGCTCCGGCTTGTGTCGCACATCAGCTTCACGACGAGTCTTCGCCTCGCTGAGACGAATCGTGGTCCGCGGCCGTGGGCGAGAGCGGAGGCAGGCTGATGCGCACCTCCTGCGCCTCGCGCGTGAGAAACTCGAGCGTGAGCGAGCTCCGGCTGATCGACGAGTGCATGATCGCCGCCTGCAGGAACATACTCAGCGCGTCCTGGCGCGACTTTGCCTATTAATAAGCACCAAAGGTGTCACAGAGAGGAGAGGAGAGGTGATTAGCGTCAGTGCTCCTCCCACCCAGAAGAACGACCTCGAGATCCCACAACTCCCCATACAAACTCCAAGAGAGTTCGGCTTTTGTCACCTACCACGGAATCGCGGGTACTCGGGAGAAATGTGCGCGGCGGCAGCGAAGGCAACGACTCCATCGCGTAGCCGGCGTCCTCGAGCTCTGCTTGCAAATCACGGAACTCGCTGAAGCGACGGAACACAGTCCACTGGTATGGCCCGCCGTAGACCTGGATCTGGAAGACCGTGAACGACAGCAGCCTGTCGTAAAATCCGCAGAAGAAACAGCAACATCACAAAAAGTCCCGAGGTCAAGGAACCCGACACACTGGTTCGCGCAGCGTTCCGCCATGAACACGACATGCAACATGGAAAACACGCAATACTGTGCAATATGCATGCATGCACCCCTCAAAAATCAGTTCAGCGCACGCAGTGGAAAGAAAGAAGAGGATATAATCGCGCGGCTCGGGACTTGCGCATGTGCGTCCTTGTTCTCCAAGTGGCAGAGCTCCACGCGCACGGACCGCAGCGGTTGCGCGCGCAGATCCTGCTCCTTCAAGCCTGTCACCATCGTGTCCTGCACGTTCTCCATCAGCAGATGCAAGTCGGTGCGCTCTTCTTCACTGCGCGCCAAGTCGAGCACCGCGCCGCCGCTGCGACCATTCCCGACTGCACTATTCCGCGCTTCTTCCTGGTTCTTCTCGAGATTCAGCAGCAAGTAGCGCGTCGCGGACAGATCCACGCGCGCCGAGTCCACCGCGACGCGGAAGTTCGTCGCCGTGATCTCATCGTCGCACTCGATGCTGAACGTTTTGTGCGACGACGACTGGCTCACTTTCATCACCTTGCCCACCACCTCGACCTGCAGCGTCGAGTCGAGCGCTACTTCCCACGCTCTCTGCCCGCTGCTCGCGCTCAGACACACGATCCGTTTGTCCGTGAGCAGCACGAGACCGCGCAGCGCCTCCACTCCGTAGTACACGTGATACACATACCTAATAACGCAAGTGCAAACACAAACCCAGAGCAGGAAACACGTCAAATTAGCGTGAACCCAGCTCGATGCGAAGATGCACATCTTGAAGAGACGTCATGAAATCCGTACTCGTCTGTTGTATCCAGCGCTGTGAGCAAGAGAATCGCATTTCCTGTGGCTTCGCGCTGTTGGTTTTCGCATGCAGCATCGCACGTGAGAGAGAGGTCGACAGAGCAGTCTATTCGCAGGATACGGACAACTCACCTCGGAATACGACACCAGCACGCCGTCCGAGCTGGCAAGCACAACACACACATACAGCACAAAGTCAGCTTGGCGCCCTCAAACGCAGTCCACCACGCACAGCAAGAGCAAACCAAGCTCCCACTCACCACACACGACGCGGCAGTCGGAAGCGTGTCACCGTGTCGAAGGCATGATCCGCGCCGTCGATCGCCTCAGCGCTCGTCTTCGCGCCTCTCGACAAACTCGTGAGCAGGTCCAGAAAGCCCGCGGTCGGCTTCACGATCAGACCTGCAAAGCCCTTGCCGATTCCAAACACGAACCCGCTCGCGCCATCGCGCTCCGCACCTCGCACAGGAGCCGCGACGACACCCTTGATGCCGTCCCAGACGCCGCCCGCGAGTCCCTTGCCGCCCTCAGCAATCGCGTCGCCCAGGTCGTTGATCTTCTTGATCTGCTTCGAGGACTGCCGCTGCCGCTGCACGTTGTACTGCTCGTCCATCGCGAGCATCGCGATGCCTTTGCCCAATGTCTCGGTGATCTTGCCCGTCGTGTGGAAGATGCCGACAGCCGTGTTGCGCAGTAGACTCTTCGAGCCTTTCGTCATGCCCGTGCGCAAATTCTCGATCCGCAGCCCTTTTTCGTCCTCGAGCAGCATTTGTGCGGGCGTGTAGAAGAAGTCCTTCACGCCCGTGCCCAGCGTGCTTACGAGTCCGATCGGGTTGCCCAAAAAGTCCACGGACCCCATGATGTTGTACCAACTGCGTAGACCGTGGTGCAAATAGTGCTGCATCGCGTAGAACGCCAGCGTGTGTGTCGTCTCGAGCAGATTCTCGACGTAGAACTCGGGGATCTTGATCGGCGCCTGGTCGAGGTTCGACACGAGTGCCGCCGCCGCGCTGATCAGCGTGCTGAGCACCGAGTACAGATCCGGAGACAGCTGCAAACGCCGCAGAGAAACACACACACACACACACACAGGTATTAGCTCAACTCCATGCGCACAAAACGAATCCATAAATACGACTGCATACCAGAGAGAGCAGCAGTGAGCGGTCGGCGGTGCTCGTGAACGTCACGTTCACCTTCACTGGACAGAGCAGCAGCCACCGCAGCAGCACTTTCATGTTGGCACCACTGCCGCCGCCCAGCGCTGCCGACGTGTTCGTCGAGAGGATCGCCATGCGCGACGACCAGTCCTTCTCGAGCAAGTGCAGCGCAAGGTTTGAGGAGCTCGCGCGGACGAACGAGTTGTCGTGCTTCTCATGGCGATCCGAGTTGGTGTTGCTGCTGCTGCTGCTGTTGTCCCCGCTGTTGTTCGACGAGGAGGACGATGGCCACCGGACTCCGCTGAACGCCTGTGCGAGCGCCACCAGCAGCGAGTCCTCCAACTTGATCTCAAGCTCTTGGAGCTGTCCAAAGATGTACTCGAACTGCACCAGGTTGGGTTTCCGACTGAACACGCTCATGAGCTGGAACGTGGGCAAGAGCATTGGCCCGGCATCGACCGCGGCGCCGTCCTTATCCTTCGCGCCATCGAAGCCGCGATGCAGCTGCTGGTAGTCGACGAGACGGATCGGCGAGAGCATCACCGGGTAGTTCGTGTCGAGCAGCTGGTTGTCGATCTGGAAATGGCCCACGCGCGCATTCACGACGTGCTTGCCACCTGACGTGAGTCCGTAGCTCATCTGGATGCCTGCCGATGCATTCTGGTCCGAGAGCGAGATGCACAGCACTTCGCGCGGCTGCTGCGAGACGCCCGAGATCACCGCAGACCTCGACGCGTCGTCCACGACCGACAGGCACACGCGCGCGACCTCCAGTTGGCAGTAGAACTTGAGCTCGTCGGCATTCTGGTTCGCAAGGTTCGGGTTCACGAGATCCCACTTGAGCGCGAGCCGCAGCTGGCCGACCATCTCAATCATGCTCGCCTCATGCTCTGACGGCGCCTGCGGGGAGTACAGAGCACAGATTCGCTCGTAGAACGGAATCTCCGATGTTCCGCTCGGGTCCATCGCCGCCGCCGCTTGGAACGACTCAGGTGTGCTCGGCGGGAGCGGCACCCAGCACTCGGCGAGCAGCATGTCGAAACGTGAGTCCTGCTTGCTGTGGTCCAGGTGGTCCATCATCTTGTCGTCACCGAAGAAGTACAGGAAGGGCACAACGCTCGGCTCCTGTGCAGTCGAGAGTCCGTGGTCGGCTGTCCCGTTGCGCAAGTACACGCGCACGAGCACTCGCTCGTCAGCCGCGTTCGTGGCAGCAGCATCGCTCTTTACCACCTCCGTAAACTCGACTCGGCGATTCCACTCGGCGTCGAACGCCTTTCGCGGCTCATCGTGCAGCAGCGCGCTCCCTGACTTCGATTTCTTCCTTCCAGAGCTCGAGCTCGTGCGAGCGCGCTTCACCAACGGCTGGTACAGGAACGACAGCGAGAACGTGTTCTTCGCAGACCCGGCGGTGTCAAGCCCTCCAGCGTCAGGCTCGAGTGCCTTCTCGATCACGCCAAACGACGCTTCGCGGTGCAAGTTCACGATCGGCTTGCTGTTCACCGCCACGATCGTGTCGCCAATGCGCACTTTGCCTTCGAACATGAGCGACCCACAGGGTCCATCGCAGGCGACGCCCTGTACCAGCACCCGACCAGTTCGGTACACGAGATCCAGCCCCAGCGACTGCCCTTTCGGGAACTCGTGCGTGCGCACCTGCTCCAAGCGCGTCGCGGTTCTAGACACCGACGAGGACGACGACACATCCAAGTCATCGCTGCTACCCGTAGTCCAGTTCTGCGCCGTCTTGGCGATCGACGACGCGGCGGAACGAGTCGACTCCTTGTACGTGATCGTGCAGTAGACTTTCGGCTCTGCGTCGTCACTCGAGGCATGGTACTTGGCCGCGTGCTCGCGAAGCAAGTTCGGCGGGATCTGCAAGTTCGAGACGCCGACCATCACCGCTGTCAGACGCTTCTCGTCGCTCATGTCCTCCGATCCAAAGTCGCTCGCCGTGTCATCGGTCGTCACTGATAGTGTCGAGTCGCGGTGGCTTGTGCCGCGGCGCGAGTGCTCCTCCACCGACCGCGCAGTCAGCCCAGCAGACGTGAGGTTCGACGCTAGCTGGGTCGGAGCAGACTCTTTTTCAGCAGCGCTGCCTTTGTCGCGACTTGGAAACACGCCATCGCGACCCGTTGTGACGTCCACCGATTCGCCTTCGAGCAGGATCTTGAGGCGAGACTTGGAACTCACGAGGTACTCCAGCTCTTTCTTCATCGAAAAGTCCGCGAGCGCACCTCGCAGTCCTTCCAGCGCAGGCTCGCTCTCGACTGCCGACGGGATGAACTGGCAGCAGACCTGGAACTTGAGCATCGCGCGATTTCCCTCTTCAAACGGCATGCCGCCTAGCTCCACTGGCACGTCGATCGGAATCAGATACTCCTGGACTTCGGGACATTTGTCTTGCGATAGCTTGACAACGTTCAGGTACTCTTGCAGCGGGATCTCAGCAGTCGCGATGAGCGACGAACCGAACAGCAGCTTGTCAGACTCGCGCACCTGGACAGTCATGACTGCGTGCGGTGCTTCGCCAGACTCGCTCTCGTCGTTGATAACGAGACTGAGCACGGACGGAGACTCCTGTGTCGGCAACCATCTCGGGAACATCGCCGCCCGCTGCGGTACAAGCTTGCTGCGAGTGCCAGCACTCGCCTCGCTCTTCAGATTGAAGTACAAGAACGGCTGGCAGGCGCCAAAGTCAGCTCGACCGCGCTTCTTGAAGAGCTCTTCCAGGTACAACACGTCGACGATCTTGACGCAGATTGCAAAGCGCGCCGGTGCCTTCGCTTTCTGTGTCGCGAGATCTGGCGGAAGCTTGGCAACATCGCTACTCGCACCGCCCAGCTTCATCTCGATCGCATCCGTGCGACCACTCTCTCCACCATGCTTCTCCTCGTCCTTGTGCTCCTCTTCATCTCCTTCGTCGAAGCTCTCCTGCGCGAAGCGAACCTGCTTCTTCTTAGCGAGCGCGAGGTTCTTCGGCGTTCCCACCTGCTCCGGTTGCTTCACCGGCACCCGGCTGGCGATCGAGTGGGAAATCGAGAGGATTGAAGAGCTGTACCGCTTCCAGCTGCGCAGCAGACTCGATCGGCGGCGTCGTTTGTGCTCGCCAGAGACACCCGGCAGCATATCCGTGACCTGGAGCGTCTTGGTCGCCTGATCCAGCAGCACCTCGACCCACAGGCGTCGCCGCACTTTGCCGTCGTCTTCGAGCTCGAGCGTCGGCAGTCGATGCAGCTTGTTCAGCTGCGCCTCGAAGTTTGCAATCACCACAGCCTGTAGATCGTTGCTTCCTGCAATCGCTGCTTGCGTCGCATTCTGGCCGTTGCTGCTCGCTGCAGACTTCCCTCCTCCTTTCTTGTGCTTGCGCTTGAGCCCAGAAACCTTCTGCACTTGCACAAATACTGTCGGCACTGCCGAGAACGTGTACGGCACGTAGTCGATTGTGTGGAACGGCAGCACCTGCTCGCCCCCTTCGTAGCTGACTAGCACGTTGCCTCGGTCGTCCTTCGTGACCATCTTCTGCCACACGAGGAGCTCGTACTCGCTGCACTCGTTCTTGATCTTGTACGGCACAAAGCCTTCTTTCTCCTTGTTCTGGAACCGATGCTCGTCGATCAGCGCGGGGTTCTGCGGTCCCATGTGCACCAAGGAGTCGTACGCGCCTTCCTCCAGGTACACGAAGAATGATGGGTCGTGCAGCTCCACGGCGACATGAAGCTGCATGCCTCCTGCGATCATGTGCTCGGCCTCGATAAAGTCGTAGTTCCAGTACCCGTCCCCATCCATGTAGTCGTCCATCTCGTCCTTCATCTCGGGCACAGCGATCGCTTCGTAGCAGTTCTCCAGGTACATCGGCGCAGGCTGGAGGTTCTTCTTCAGCTTCAGCACAAAGTTGCCCACCGACGACAGCTCAAACGGCGAGCTCCACTGCGACAGCGCAGACAAGTTCGTGCTTGCAGGCGACGTCCCAGGCTGGACAAAGCGAATCTGCACGCGAGACGGCAGCCGCGCGTCGCTCCAGTGGAAGATCTTGCTCTCCTTCGGCTTGAGCACAAGGATCGATTCTTCGGACGGGTTCCGCTCTTGCCGAATGTGGATGTCGAATCGGTGTGACGTGTTCACAAAGTAGTACCGCGACACGAGCGTCACGACCTTCGACCGCGAGAACTTGCTCGGTCCTTGCTCAATCGTGACACCAAACTCAAACTGCTTGAACGATGTCGTCGCCCTGGACGCGCCGGACGGAAGCTCCAGGATCGTGGACAGCAGCGTGCGCGACTCGCCGCGGTGGTGCGTAGGCACCAGGATCTGTCCGCGCACGCCGACAGCGCTGATGTCAAACGCGTCGGAGCGCACCTCAGCTTCGTCGCTGCTGCTCTTGATGCCTACTTTCATCTTGGACACGTGCTGCTTGCTCTCGCTCGAGAACACTGAGAGCGACACGTTCTTGGTATCCTCGGCGCTCGAAGTCGCTGACGACATCGACAGATTGTGGTTCGAAGGAATGCGGTAGCCGTCCGCTGTGTAGAACGAGAGAGAGAGCGTCGTACGGTCGATGAGCCAGTACTCGGTGAACACGCGGCAGACGACCGGGCTCAACACATTCAGCGCCTTGGAGCGCAGCTTCTCCAGCTGCACCACTTCCACGCAAATCGTCAGCTTGTTCGTCGGAAGCCCGCCAGCTTCACTCTCGTTCTTCCCGCCACTCATGGACAGCTCGAGCCGCTCGCAGAAGGCGTTGCAGCCGTACACGAAGCGCTGAGACGACCACGCAGAGTACGCTGCGAGGTTGATCTCAGGGATCGCGAGACTGAGCGCGACGATGGACGGCACTTCGTTCAACTCGTCGCTTCCGAACTCTTCCGAGAGCAGCTCCAGCTCGGCGATCAGCGCTGAGCTCCCAGACGGGATGTTCCCGTGCGTGCCTGGGAACGACGCTGGATTCTTCTCGACGTAGCCGATGTCTTCGCCCAATTTCTGCGTCGATAGCAACAGCGGGATCATCATAGACACACGTTAGGATCAGCTTTCCTTTCGCTTGCACAGCATCTGCAGTTAATCAGCAGCAACGCAGCACGTACCAGGCACGCTGTGCGGAACGAAATCTCGTACGGGATTAGGTTCTCCAGCTCGATCGGCGCGCGCAATGAGATCATCGTCTCGTGGCGCTCGGACTTGCGCGTAGCTGTCATAATGAGCTGGAACGGAGGCAGCGGGATACCGACGAAGTCCACGGCTTCGTCGCTTGTCGGCGACACAAAGCGAGAGCTCTCGATCTCTGGGTGCGCGTCCCAGTAGAACGTGAGCGCCTTGCGCATCTCGAGCGAGCCGATCTGCTGGTGATGGTGCCCACGCTTCTTCAGCTTCACAGGATTCGACTTGAGCAGCGAGCCGATCGACAGCGGTGACGACTTTTGGAGCTTCCCGTTGCTCAGCATCGGACAGAACGAGATTGTGCCTTTCTCGAGAAACTGGATCGGGATGTAATGCGCCGACTGGCCGCCAGGCGCGATGATCTCGCTTCGCTCTTCGTTGTACATCACCTGGATCGGCACATCCAAGTAGTTGGTCAGCTGCACTTTGCCGCGAAGCCGCAGCACAAGCGTGCCCTGCTCAGCCACGGTCTCACAGATCACGCTCTCGCCGTGCCAGACGTCGTGCGAGCCGTTGTTGCTCTCCAGATACAGATACGAGCGGTTCGAGTAGCCGATGGGCACTGGGATCGCCTTCCCAGATGACGCCGAGCGAGACTGCTCCGACTGCGGCTTGAGCCACAGCAGCCGTCTCAGTGGCGACGTCACAGACCCTGCCGGCGTCTCGTGGGCGACGATGTCTGTCGCGATCCGCTCGCCGCTCTTCACCTTCAGCCACTTGGTGCGCGACGACGAGATGTCGTTCAGCATCGTTGACAGGCGTCTGCGACTCCACGCGCTGTTCTGGAACGCAGTCGTCTCGGCATGCAGCATGCTCTCGTGCGTGTCAGTGGCAGACGATGGCACAGCCGTCGGGACGTCGAACGAGCCGCTCTCGGACGCAGCGAACGGGTTCACATCCGATCCGGATGGCGGCGGCGCAATCACCGACGACGACGAGTGCGTCGCAACGAGGAATGGGATGCCCGACTGGTTGTCGACGTAGATGAATGGCCCGAGCCGCGCCACGAGTGCCTCGTCAGTTGCCGCAGCTTTCGAAACCAGCGCCACGAAGTGGAAGAGTACGTTGATCACGTTCCGCGACACGTTCACGTTGAAATCCTTCTTGATGACGAGCAAGAACGTGTTCGACTGCTTCGCGGTGTGGTCGTCGCTCTGGCTGAGGAGCTCGCGATAGATGAAGTGCTTGGACTCCCAGGAGTGCGCGGCCGCTTCGGCAAACACTTCGGTGCGAGAGGATCGAAAGAGGCACTTCGGGATCCCGTCGCAGCGCAGCGCCGTGCCTGAAGGCGAGACCTCCTGGCGCTCTGACATGCAAAAATCGCACAGCACACCGCCTCGGCCGTGGTACGCCATGTTCACATCAAAATCCTCGACGACAGGCTCCCACACCGCGAGCTGCGAGTTATACGCCTGGATGCCGAAGCGCAGACTCGCTAGCGCCGTGAACTTGTCTTCGAACCGCCCGCGCACGTCTGCGTGGAGCATCGCGACGCGGAAATGCAGCAACGGCAGCAGCATATTGTGGAAATCGTTCACGATCGTCGCATTCACACCTGGGAGCGTGAATTCGAGGATCTTGAGGTTCTGCAGGATCGACAGCTGCGCAGACGCTCCCGAAGCCTTCTTCGCCGCTGTCTCCGAGTCTGCTCGCTTGTCTGCCGCAAAGCGTTCTGATGCCGAGGCTTCTTGCGCCACTTCGTCTTCACTCGCAGCTTCGCCCCACGAGTCACTGGAGACAATCGACAGCGCAAACGGAACTGGCGCGTCGCCGACGCCGTTGAACATCAGGTATCCGCCACCCTCACCCACGCCTGCACCTGCCGCTTTGTCGCTGTCCCCTTTGTTCTTCGACGAGCCCATTTGCTTGCGCGCCGCACTGCCCTTGGCTTTGTTGAATGCGCGATAGAGTGTGATCTCCTCGAGCACGACCATCTCTTTGTCGTAGATTACACTGCGGTCGGAGTTGAACATCGAGCTCCCGTGCTTCCAGATCGTCGTCTCGAAAGCGCCAGCGCTCCCGTCCGGACCCAGGTATCCGTTCGCGCCGAGCTGGTCGTACTTGCAGATCAGCAGGGACGACGACGACGATGACGATAAGGCAGATGCATTACTCGGTCCCTTGGACGGCGACGCGTCTTTCGGGTCTTTGCCTCCAGCCACCGGATCCGTTGCTGCTGCAGTGACGGCTTCGAGAACAATGCGGTCGCCATAGTACACCTGATCGCCAACTGCGCGTCGACTCCCTGGCGCCGGGATGATCCGGAACGCGACAGCCTCGACCATGTTGCGCTCCTGGGACGTGTACGGCAGCACAAGGTAGCGCTTGCGCCACGGCGAGTTGTACAGCCCCACAACCGGACGCGACTGGAGACGCCCGCGCACACTCGTGGATACTAGATGAATCAGCGTCTTCCCATACAATGCTGGGCTGCCCTTGTGGTCGACTGGCGTCTTTGACAGCAGCGACGACGTGCTCGACTGGTTGCGCAGAGAGTGGCCGCCTCGGAGAGACGACGCAGACGTGCTGCGTTCACCGAAATCATCCATCGCCTCGCCGTCACCGTTTCCGAGCGAGACCAGAGAGGATGACGACCCCGACGATGTCCGTTTCCTCGCTCCTCCCTTTGTCTCGGCGGTCTCTGCATACTCCCACGGACTGCGTAGGATGTTTTCGAGCGCGGCGACTGCAGTGCAGAAGTCCAGGTACCCGAAGCGCAGCTCCATCACACGATCAAACTTTGTGCGGAAGCGGAGGAACTTGTTCGCGAGGTCGACGTGCAGCACGAGCTCCAAGTCGATCGGCTTCAGACAGTCGGCTGTCGCGGCGTTGAAGATGCTCGATGCGGCCCAGATGCTGTCGTCCGAGATCCGCGACGTCGCGTGGATGTTCTTGATGTTCGTACGGAGCTGGAGCTGGTTGCGGCTCTGGCTACTCTTCGCAGTCTGCTGCACCAACTCTTGGTCACCGATCTGCTGCAGGAACTCAAGCGAGATTACCGCTTCCCACGACAGCATCAGCGCGCGAGACTTGTCTTTCGTCGGATCCTCCACCAGCAGTAGTGCGGACGGCCCGAGGTTCAGCTGCAGACCGATTTTCCGGTACAACAACTCGGCAGGCTCGCTCGGCTCATCCTCGCCCATTTCTTCGTTCGGTGCAGCTACCGACTCGGCGACGACACTGGATCGAGCGGACGAAGGTCCGTACGCATCGCCGCCACTCTCTCCGTGGCCCCAGTCTTGCGAAGGCGCCTCCAGAAAACGCAGCACGTTGCAGTAGATGTTCGACGGGATCACGCGGAAGCCGATGATGTCCAGGATGAGATCCATGCGCGTTTCTTTGCCCACGAGACCGCCAGACGAGCTCGCTGCTCCACTCGAATGCCCGTATGACTGCGCCATCACGTCGTCACCGCTGCTGCGACGGCTCCTGTTGGCAGGTGAGCGCGATTTGTGCGACGTCACCGACGTCATCGACTCCTTGTGCCGCCTCTTCGTCGTCGATTTACCAGGACTCGCAAACTTGAACAGCGCGCGTGACGACAGCGAGCGCACTGGACTCCGCGTGCGCGTCCGCTTGAAAGCGTCAGTCGGCGTCTTTGGCGACGCGGCATTGTCGGACGCCGTGTACTTCTCGGATCCGAGCGACGAGTGGTAATGGTTCGTTCGCGAGGACGACAGGAACGACGAGTCCATGCCGATGTTCTCGATCTCGATCATCTCTGTCGCGCGCACGAAATGCAGCGAGACCGACTTGGATCGACCGTCCGTGCCGCGCTCGAACACCACGACGTCTCGATACGGCGTCGAGAGCTTCGAGTGCATGCGTGAGTCCCGGATGTGGATGCCCTCGATGTCTGCATCGAGCACGAGCTGTCCAGTCGTGATGCAGTAATCCACACGACCATAGTATGCTGTGACGTCGAGCACGCAGATCGACCCCTGGTTCGTCTTGTCTTTTTCAGCCATGTACAGATCGCCGCTCACGGACGGGTGGTAGCCGTCGTGGCCCTGGAGCAGCTCCATCGAGATCTCGGGGACGATGACGCTCACGAGCACGTGCCGCTCGTCGTCTTCGTCCATCTCTTCCGAGTAGCAGCTTTCGTTTTCTTTCTCTTCTTCTTCCTCGTAGATCACGCTCCGCACCGGTCCGTCGGACCCGCCAGCGACGACGCTCCCAGATCGCTTGCTCACAATCGGCAGCTGCCCTCGTTGGCTCGACACAAAGCTCTGCTTCGGCTTTGGCTTGGCGAAGTAGTACCGACTGCTCTCACGAAAGTTCTGGAACGGCACGCGCAGCACAAACGCATACTGCTTCTGGTTGCACACGAGACGCACCGGCGACATGCGCACGTCGACCTTGACTGCAGCGCGCGTGCGAAAGTCCACCGCCAGATTGATATCCGTCGAACCGAGCAGACTCTGCGTCACGAACCCGCCTGCGAGCTTCCGCTGCTCGTCTTCGCTCGGGTCCATCAGGATCACGGACACGATGCGCAGGGTCGACAAGTCCAGCTTGAGCTGCGTCAACGACGAGTTGAGCAGCACCTTCGCGACAATGCGGTTCTCCATCTCGCGCACCGAGTCCATGACGTGCTCGTTGCTCACGCGGTACTTATCGAAGCGCACCACGAGCGCCTCCGACGACATGCGGTGCGGTGGCATCTCGAGCACCGCGTCTGTGAGCTGAATGTCCAGCAGCGGGAACATGGACACGACGTCCGAGCCGAGGAACTGGTTGTTTTCCCTCGCCGGGCTCTCGCCATGCAGCGACGCTGTCAAGCCGCTGCTCAGGTTCGCTCCCTGGAAGTCTCCCTCCCAGAACATGTCCACGCGCTCACGAAAGAGCACAGCGAAGATCGTCTTAAGCAGCTCGCCCTCAAAGAAGTACCGTCGCAAGTCGTCCACAAAACTGTACAGGAAGCGAATGCGCGGCGACTTGAGGCGCACGGAGAAGCGGTTCGAGTACCCTGGATGCCACGCTTCCTGGATCTGGTTCGCACCGTAGAACTGCGCTGCGCAGGAAAACACTGCGGGGACAACATCCAGAATGCGGAGCGTCTCTTCGAGCGTTGGAATGTGTCCTGGTGCAGCACTCTTGCGTTCAGAAGGCGCAGTCGACGGGGTGTCGCCGTCAGCTATCGGGTGCTCGCTTGGCGCGTGCGAGATGATCTCACGGAACTGCTTCTCGGCAAGCGACACATCGCAGATCTTGAGCGCTGTCAAGTACGAGAACACGCTCAGGTACAGCGGGTACTTGTGCAAGCAGCAGCAAAACTTCTCAGTCGTCAGGCTCATGAACGCGCTCGGTACGCCGTCCTGCCGCTGCGTGTCCTCCAAGTGCAAGAACAGCGAGAGACCGTCGACGTGGAGTCGCAGCTGGATGCTCGCGGGGGAGCCGTCCAGTTCCTGCTCTGCTGCCTTCTCCGGATCGGGACTTTGCAGCTGCGCGCTTTTTACCTGGAACCGATCTGGACTGCTGCTCGGGAGGCTCTCCAGGAACGACGACGCGACCCACGCGCCAAACTTGCGCGTCAACGTGCCGCCGTTCGTATCTTCACCTACGGGCGAGTTCAAGAGATCATCGAACGCCTCGAACGTTGGCGCCGTCACGTAGTTGTCACTCGGGTGCGCAAGGTCGTCGAGCTCGTCCTGCCCGTCGTCATCGAACACATCGGAGGGCGATGTGGCTGGAGCCTCGACTTCGTCGCGCTGGAAGAAGAACACGAACATCTCCGAGACCGTGTCCTGGTACAGATTGATCGTGAGCGTGCGCAGACTTGCGTCCACCGAGAGGTGCGTCAGCAGCGGCTCCTGCCAGATCGAGTGGTCGCTCGACGAGACCAGCACGGGGTCGTACGTGATGTATCGCCAGAGCAGCTTGTCCTTCGGGAGCTCTGCGTCCGAGGCGATGCTCGTGATCGCGACTCGGATCAGCTGCTCTGCGGACTTTGGCGGCTGATCATTGGCGCGCGAGTGCGTCTGCTCCGCGTAACCAGTGTCCGGGTTCACATCGGAGCTGCCGGACGTCATGAGGTACCGCTTCCGCTCGACCACACCAGAGGCGCGAAGTGGCGAGCTGCTGCGCAGGATGTCTTCCACCGCAAATGTCCCGAGCGCGAACTCCAGTCGCCGGTCGAAGGTGCGCATCTTCAAGCGCGTGCTGATGTCGACAGCGCGCACGACCACGAGTTTCTCCGAGTCGCTCGCCTGGTCGCGGATCTGGAGCTTGAGCACGATCTCGCCGACGCCAAACTGCAGCTGGCAGATCACCCGCTTCCACAGCTTCAGCAAGTCCTTGTCCTCGATCTCTTTGCGTCGCGCGCGCTCTCGATCCTGGTCGAGCGCTTTCGCAAACGACGTGTACAGGTTCGAGTCCGAAACGCTCTCTTTACCCTTCATGCCGTAGTTGTTGCTGCTGTCTGGCTGGCGCATCGGAGCGGACGTGAAGTACGAAGACGACTTGACCAAGCGCACGGGGATCTCTCGCGCAGTGGCGAACGAATGCATGCCGCTCGTTGGATCCGAGCCAGGAGTGCCGTTAATCTGGTGCGAGTACCGACGCAGTTTCTCGTGCTCTGGGCTGTCGCTGCCGGCACCAGCACTCGCGATCTTGCGCTTGTGGTACGTCGCAAAATTCTCGCCGAACGACCGGAGCAGACTGAGCAATGACCGAAAGTTGGCTGCCGACAGGTTCAGATGCACGCTGTCAACGCCGCCAAAGAGCTTGAGCAGCGGGATCGTCGGGTCGCCCGGAGCGACGCTCATGTGGAAACTGAACGAGAGCGACGTCTTCTCCAGCAGATAGTTCCACGACGATTTCCTGTCGCCGTCGCCGTCAAGTTGCTGATCGCCTCCGATGAACCAGAACCGCGCATCGTTGCTCCCGCTCCTGTCGGCATCGAAGATCTGCACCTCGATGCCGGAAATGCTGAACTCGATGATGTCGTACAGGTTTTGCCCGACTGGACTCATGAGGAACTGGCGCTGCACGAGCGCATCCGTCGCGTCGACCCTGGTGTCGCTGGTCTTGAGCGGGCTTGGCGGTGACTGGTCCTTCGTCGGATGGATCGTACTCGCGCGCAAGTGACCCAGGAACACGAGCAAGCTCACTTGGTTCTTCTCTTCGGAAGGAACCGACTCGGAGTGGATCTCAACAATGTTGATCAGCGGCGAAATGACGTCGAGTTGCATCTCCACGCGCGTGCG
This sequence comes from Globisporangium nagaii, assembly GCA_023335995.1. Classification (NCBI taxonomy): domain Eukaryota; phylum Oomycota; class Peronosporomycetes; order Pythiales; family Pythiaceae; genus Globisporangium; species Globisporangium nagaii. The sequence goes on from JAADWH010000308.1 coordinate 16,498, forward strand.
GCGGGCGAGCGCTTCGCGGAGCTGTGCGCTGCTGTAGCGCTGCAGACTCTGCGCGCGCTTCCACGCGCTGTGCTCTAAACCCGAGAGGTCGACGTTCAGCGGACGCGTGAAGAACGCCGACACGTCGAGCAGGTACATGAGGTTCACGTTGCACTTGATCGGCTGCGTCACGAGCGAAATGAGCAAGACGCGCGAGATCTTCGGCGAGCCGCTCGTTACCACTGCAGTGTTCGTGTCGTGCTCGATGTCCTCCTCGTCTTCGTCCTCCACCTCGCGACGCGACTCGATACTGAGTTTCAGCAGTGGCAGCTCCTTCTCGCAATCTCGAAGACGCACGCTGCTGATCTTCTCGCGCGCTCCTACCGGGTGGTACCGCAGCACCTCACCCATGTCCATTCGTTGCAGGAAGAAGTCTCGGTGTGCGCGCACAGGGATGCGTGGTGACGTACTCCCACCACCGACTGCAAGCTGCGGATCCTGGCAGAAGAACGCATCGCGGACCTGCAGCCCTATCTCGAGCGACGACGGACGCACGAGGAACTGGAGCTCTACTTCGTCGAGTGACGCCAGCAGCAGGCATTTCGACACGGGACGCGGAGACCACTCAGTGGAACCACCACCGCCAAGCTCCTCAATAGAGAGCGGGGGCGGCATCAAAGCCAACTCCGACAAGCTCGAGCGCGACGCCGGTGTCTTGCCTTCGAACGGAGCATCGCCAGCGTCGACGTCTTGGTACAGACCAAAGCTCGCTTTCGTCAGCCCCAGCTGGAAACGATACCAGATGTGCTGCTGATCCTGCGTCTGTGACTTCTTCTTCGCGGACTCCTTGAACGCATCACTCTGCTTCTTCTTCTTCTTCTTGCTCTTCGATGACCCAGATGCCGATGGCTCGTCCTTCTCGACGTCTTCGTCTGGGTGGAAGTTGATCGCGTCATAGAGATCCTTGGTGTCCTGGTCGCTCCAGCGCACTTCTCCCAGAGCTGCGTCTTCGCTGGCACTTGCATCTATCTGCTGCGCACTTGCGGTGGTTGCTGCGCCAGTCAGCCACGAAGTGTACGACCAAAGACTCGAGCTCGCTGGCGGAGGGGCGTGACCTGCTGCGGATCCTGGGGTCGTACCTGCCGCCTGCGCCTGGGCGAGCTTGTCGTTCGCGTTGCGTCGCTGCTCGATCTTGCTCTGCGCCTTCTTCTCGAGCTCTTTCTGCTCGACGTCCTGTCTCGCAGCACGGCGAAGGCGCAGCATGTCCTTGACGTCCATCGCGAACTCGAGTTCGTCGAGCGCTGCGGCGGCTGCTTCCTTAGACAGACTCCGCACGTCCACCGACACCTGGGACGCCGCATGGCTCTGGCTGTGCGCGAGCAGCAGGTACAGCTCCACATACCTCTTGCGCTGCTCTTTCTCCTTCTTCAGCGCCTCCCAGTCCACGCGCGCGAGTCTTTCGCGCACATCGAGCAGCACAGCGCGGATTGCATATTTCCACCAGAGCGCCGGGTTGTCTTTCACACGCACGCGCTTGGGGCGGATGCTCACATACCGCGCCTGGCGCCGCTTCACCGTGAGAAACGAGGCCATCGAGAGCGCGCTCAGGTACTGCTTGCGCGTGAGCGAGATGCGCACCTGGTCCACCGTCGCGTTCGCGTCGATGTACGTGCTCTTCTCCTCCATCACGTGCACGACGGCGTCGCGGTACTTGGCGATGCAGAGCTCGAGGCGATCCACTTCCTGCGACGACCACTGCAGACAGCTCGAGAGCGCGACTTTGAATTGCTCGACCGACGGGATCACGTCTTCCTCCTCCGACATGTCGCGCGCCACAGACCAGGCTTCCGTGAAGACGAAGCCGAGCGTGTACTTGCGCTCGCCCGCGAGCTTGGGCATGGAGCTCACGAACTCGAGCCAGGCGTCGTCGCCGATCGCGTCGATCGTCTCGACCATCCAGGGTGTGCCGAGGCGCGAGAGCACGCGGTCACTGAGCTCCTGGTGGGTCAGCGGGAGCTTGGCGTTGCCGTCGTTGATCGTGAGCTTCATGGAGACCGTGAGCGGGTGGATGATGTAGTCCTGCGGCTGGAAGAGCGGCGGGAAGTGGGTCTTCGAGACCATCGCCGGCGCGTCCGGCGACCAGAAGCTCATTTGCATGTGCTTGGCGAACGCGAAGCCGTCGTCGAGCACAGCCTGTGGCACGGGCGCGAGCGGCAGCGACCAGTAGATGCCGAACTTGTTGATGTCCATCTTCTTGCGCAGGATCGTCGCCGCCGCGTCGCTGGCGTCCGTCGACCGCGCCCCACTGCTCTTGCCGGCGCTGCCACCGCCGCGCACGACCATCGTGTAGTTCCAGCCTTCGTCCGCAGACTTGACGATGAGCGACTCGAGCGTCATGCCGACCGCGTACGGCTGCTTGGGGTCCGACACGCTGTCCTCGAGGCGCAGGTGCAGATGCTGTACCGAGAGCTGCACGTTGTCGAGCACCTTGACGAGCAGCTTGAAGAAGAAGCTGTGCGTCCAGCTCTGACCGGCGATGAGCTGCACGTTGCGCTCGTTGAACTGCGTCGCCTTCTCGATCGCGTCCATCGTCGCGCGCTTGCGGCGCAGCTTCGCGACGCGCTTCTTCGTGGCTTCGGCGTCGTTCTCTTCGTCCTCGCCGTCGCCATCGAGCTCACTGTCGTTCTCCGAGCCGGGCGGCTGGGCTTTCGTGTCGCGCACGCGCAGAAGCAAGCTCATGTCCTCGATGTCGACGCGGATCGGCTGGTTCGCGAGGTTGGTCCAGGGCATGTCGATGCGCAGCTGGTGCAGCGTGCCCTTGACGAGCTGCAGCTCCTTGGGGAGCGGGAAGGCGTCCGGTTGCAGCTCCACAGCATCCACCTCGATCTTGCCGTTCCAGACGCTGATCTTGAGCGCGTCCGGGTCGATGTTCTTCACGTAGCTGCCGAGCACGGCGTCCAGTACCACGTGCACGTACCGCTGCAGGAACATCGGCACCATGGCGGCGGCGCTGCACTACGCCAGAATGCGTATGTATGTGCGTCTCGCGCTCTCTTGTACACGCAGAGAGAGGTTCACACGTGCACAGAGAGAAGAGTGCGGGCTTCTCTCTCTCTCCTCTCGTCTTCTTCGAGCGCAGCTCTCTCTCTCGTTCACCTTCGTTCCCTTTTGGATTTGACTCAGATGGCGCAGAAGAGAGCGCGCAACTGTGTGGACCACATCACGTATGTCAAAAAGATGTCACGCTCTATTGGTGCATACAAACGCCAAGTTTTTTTTAACGGAGATTCATTCTCGCTCTCGATGCTTGTCACCTCTGTGTGTGCCACCGCCACCACCACTCTGTCACTCAGGGTACCGACACACTCCAGCCAACGCGGCGCTCTGCTGGCTGGGCTTCGCTCGATCTCAGTGCGAGCTCACTGCTCTCGAGTCCGGATCCGACAGACTCTACTCGGGGCTGGAGAGCAACCTGCTTCATCATCGAGAATGAGCAGAGTTGCCTTGTGGTGGTTCGCTCCTTAGAACATTTCCCTCGAACCTCTCTCTCTCTCTCTCTCACAGTCAGAGTCGAAGAACTCCTCCTCCTCCTCCGACGCTGCTCGCGCGCGCTGGAAGAGCAGCGAGTGCAGCTCGGACTGCAGCAGCTTGCCACCTCCACCTGAAGCCAGCAGTTGGCTCGCTGAGGGCTCCGCACGGGAAGGTATGGACTCTGGACTGGCTAGTGCTGGACGCGCAGACGGCGAGTCGTGGTTGATTTGCTTCGTGACGATCGGCCGAGAGTTGCTCTCTCGGTGCGCGAGCACATCCTACAACCACAGGCAAACAGTGCACACTTTAGCGCTCACGCAGTCGACCACGACGCGACCAAACGATGCACTCACCTGGAGCTCTCGCACAAACGACGGCGCTGGCGGTGCATTCTGCTGCTGCTGCTGCTGCTTCAGCATCGCCTTGAGATCGAAGTCCCGCTCGCCCGTGCTCGTGCCAGTGAACACGAACGTGAACTTGGCTCGCTCTTGGTCCTCGCGAAGCCGCGCGTCCTCACTTTCCTTCTGACGAGCTGCAGTGTCGTCACCTGCTGCGATCTCTTCACCAGACTCTACACTGCTGCCACCGCTCACCTGTGCTGCGTCGCTTGCTTCAGCGACCCCGAGTGTCTCCAGTGCGCTCTCATACTGAGTCCACGCCTCGTTCAGACTCGCAACCACGCTCTTCATCAGCCCGCGGCTCCCAGTGAGCGATCGGGCGAGCAGCGCCTCGGGGGTTTCCGCTTCGGGGTCTGAGAGCGGGGATTGCAGCGGCATCGCGACGTCCTGCTGTGCTGCGAACACTAGGTGCTTGAGCGTCTCGCACGCTGTTCGGAGCTCCTTCAAACGTTCGCTCACGAGTTCAGCGCCGTCACGTTGCTTCTCGACAGACTCGCCTTGTTGCCTCGAACCACCATGACGGACAGCAGCTTCAGTGTCGTCCACACTGCGGCTCTCTGTAGTTGCTGAGCGGAGAAACCGGGCAGCTCTGCTGCTGTTGAGCTGGTGCAGCTCCCGATTCCAGGCTGTAAACATCCTCGCGAGCTCCCGGGATTGCTCACGCAGCGACTCAAACGCCAAGAGCTGACTTTTGTGCGGATCACTGGCGTCTTCCTCCTCTGGAGCCACTCGACTCCAATAGACCGACACGCACTCGAAGAGCGAGGTGTGTAGCGCACTCTCTAGCAGCACATTCGCAAGCTCGTGGCGCTTGGCGAGCGCTGAGATCAGCAGCGACGGCGCGGTTTGGCTCTCGACGACTCCGCGCTTTCCCCGCAGCTGTCTCGCCTCCTGCTCAGCAGCAGCGCTCATATCCGCCAACGACCCGCGGTTCTTGAGACGAGAGGCAGCTCTCTCCATCAGTTCGTTCACGAAGCGAAGCCTTAGGCGCACGTGAGCGCATTTCATGCTCGCCACTCGCTCAATGCGACCCACAGGCGGAAGGATGAAGCCGATACGGTAGCCTCTCGATGCCAGCTCGGCTTTCTTCACGAGATCCAGGCTTAGCTGATACGAAGCCTAGTGTGCATAGACACAGTGAGATAGAGACAGAAGATAGAAGACGATGCTGAGAACACAAGACAGTCGTGCTAACAATGCGAGCTGTGGCGGCGAGCATACCTCGAATGCGTCTCTCGCGACGGTGTAGCTTCGGATCGCAATAAGCAGCTGGCGGGCTTTCAGCCAGTGGCGCAGCACCAGCAGTTGGTACATCTGAGCACACGACAGCCACATCAGCGCTGTTAGATCCTGATATCACTCGCGATCGATCCGGTCTTCGTCAACGCACCATCTCAATGGCTACGACGGGGATCACAATCAGCACAGCAGCTGTGTAGAGTGCGACGCCTTGACTCCGCGATGCAGTTGCCGAGAAGCCCAAGAGGCTCGAGACGACGGCAGCGCAGACTGCTGCCGACACTGCCGCTCCGACTGCTACGACGGAGCTTTTGAAAGTAGTGGACGTAGCGCCAGCGCTGTCGCTGACGAACCACCAACGGCGAACACGCTGTTCACAGGCGACGAGCTCGTCCAGTTCTTCTCTGTAGCGTTCAGCGTGCGGCCCAGCAGATTCAGTATCACCACCACATACCAAGTCAGCCTGTGCACGACAGCAAGCTCCATGAACACACAGACGACGCTCTCTTGGTTTGCACTACATACCTGAGCGTGTTGTCCTCATCCAGCAGCGATAGGTTATCGACGAGCCAGTGCGCGCCGACCCGCTCTGCATACGCTTGCATGACACGGAGCCAGCGAGCCATAGAGCGTCTGCCACTTCGCGCGCCAGCAGCAGCAGCAGCAGAGGTGCGAGACTGGTCGTTGGCAGGAACCGAAGCGGCCTGCTGCAGCTCGCTCTGCAGCACATCTGCGAGCGATCCGGCGCCGACTGCGCCATCGAGCTCTGCGCATATTGCATGCGCATCCGGGCTTGGCGTCAGAGCACGCACACACGAGATCGTATTGCAGCAAGAGGCGCACGCACGCACCTGCCAAGTAGCGTCCAAGCGGCGATGCGTCGTCGACTTGGATGTCCATTTTTCAAAGCGTTTTCGGATAAACGAGAGCGAGCGCACAATTCGGAGGATGTGCGAGCGTTCTTGTAAAAACGATCTGGTGAGTTCTTTGTTGTCAGCAATTGCTCTTTTGAGCCAATAGAAGGCTACTTTTGAGCTAGGAGCGGATGATTTTGAGCCAATGGGAGGTAGCCTCTCAATGTAGTTTTCCCTCGGCAAAAGAATGCCGAAACATACAGCGTAATTTACATCAAAGCATCATCGCACTTTGGTTGTGAGCATCACCTCTCTTTCTGTGACTCCTTGCGAGCGACTCGATCTTGCACTTGCTAGAAGGCAACGACGATGGAGACGCTGGCGCGCCTCGAGCGCGTGGACCGCGAGCTGACGGAGAAGTGGCGCTGGGTGTCGGTGGCGCTGGACACGAAGGACGGGAAGCTGTCGTTCTCTTCCGCTGAGGAGGCGGAGCTCGAGGAAGGGTTCAGCGACGCGATCGGCGCGCTGCAGAAGGCGCTGCAGGATGCCGAGGACTTCATCGCGGAGCTGACGGACCCGGCCGAGGTGGCGGAGACCTGGCGCAGCGTCAAGTTCTTCAGCGACCAGACGAAGCGCCACGTCGTCAACGTCCGCAAGGTGAGGCGCTCAGCGCACCTTGTTGTCGCATCCGTGTGTGCGTGCGAGAGTGCTGTGGATCTGACTGATTCTTCCCCTGTTTCTGCTGTGGTTGTAGCTGCTTGTGGCGTATACGCAGCGCGCAAAGCTGGAGCGCCACGAGCAGGCGCGCTCGGGGCTCATGGGCAAGCGCACAGCGGCGTCCGGGGACAAGAAAGAGTGCGTCCACTGCGCTTTCTCTCTGCGTCTGTGTTGCACACATACGTCTAACCACCGTCTCTCTCTCTCTCTCTCTCTCTTTCTCTCTCTATTCATCAGAGCCACATCAGGATCCGCGTCGGACGTGACCGCATCACTCAAGCGCACGCGACAGGTAATGGCGCAGGAGGTTGATCGGGTGGGGACGGCCACGAAAGTGCTCGAGAGCGGCCGCGTGAGTTTGCGCAGCACCCACGAAGAGTTCGGCGGCGTGCAGGCGGAGATCGGACAAGTGCGCCAGCGGCTCAAGGCGCTCGAGGCACGGTGGTGGCACATTGGGTTGTCTATGCCATTTGCGCCATGCTTCAAAGTACTGACACGTGGTTCTTTCGTACGACGACGACATGCACACTGCAGTGGCAGGCGCGCCAGGACAGGATGTGGATCGGTGCGGGCATCGCGATCCTCGTGGCGACCGTGCTCTTCATCGTGTACGAGCGCACGGGACTGCTCATCATGTGATCAGCGTACCAGGCGCTTGCTGCCGTCCCAGGCAACCATTTTGTAACAGAGAATCAGTGTCATACTCGACGAACGCAGTGCTCGTGGTCACAGAAGTGTCGTTGTTTCTCTCGTTGGCTTACATACGTTGGGGTTTAAAAAGAAGAGGTGTCCAAAGAGACGCCGAAGCAAAAAGCACACACGTGCACGTCTTACACGTTCAGCGTCTTCTCGTACTCCTCGATGGACTTGAAGAGCTCCGAGAAGTTGCCCTTGCCGAAGCCGCCGCAGCCCGCAGCCTGCTCGAGGCGGCCCGAGATGTCGACCATGCAGCCCACGCGCTCGATGATCTCAAAGAACACGGTCGGGCGGTCGCCGAGCGGCTTGGTGAAGATCTGGAGCAGGATGCCCTGGTCGTCCTTGTCCACCAAGAGACCGAGCTCTTCGATCTGCTTGTACTGCTTCGCCGTCAGGCTGTCGCCGATGCGCGCTGGCAGGCGCTCGTAGTAGCCCTTTTCCGGCCGAGGCATGAACTCGAAGCCGCCGAGGTAGCTGCGCTTGCGCATCTCCGCCAGCGTCTTGAAGATGTCGCTCGTCTTGAGCGCCATGTGCTGCAGACCCGCGCCGACGTTCTGCTCCAGGTACGTCTGGATCTGGCTCTTGCGCTTCGTGCCGAACGTCGGCTCGTTCACCGGGATGAGCACCATCTCGTTGTTGCTCGAGAGCACCATGCTGTTCAGTCCCGAGTCGACCGTGCCGACGTCTTCGGCCGTGAACTCCGAGAACTCGTGGAAGCCCGTGAAACCCATGACGTACTCCACGGCCTCGATCAGCTTGGGCACGTTGCCCACGCAGTGGTCGAAGCGTGTGATGCCGATGCTGAGCTGTAGTTGCAGAGCAGAGCGACACAGTGCAGTGAGCAACAACGCCACATAGAGATCCACGACAGACAGAAAACAAGGGGAAAATAACATGAACGTACGTCTGGGCCGCTCTCCACAGTCTCGTAGCCTGGCATGTATGGACCGTCAAAGTCTCCGCTGACCCACCGGATCACGACGTCGCCGTACAGCTTCACCTCCGAGAACACGGTGCTCTTGCCCGTCTCCTTGTCGGTCAGCGTCTTCGGCTCCAGGATGCCGATGGCGCCGTTCTTCACCGACACCTCGTACGCCTCCGCGGCGTCGCCGACCTTGATGCCGAGTGCGCGCACCGCCATGCCGTGCTGCTGCGTGAATTTGTGCGCGAACTCCTGTCAAAGCGCAGTCAATCAACCGATCAAGAGAGATAGATAGAGAGAGCTCGTCAGCCAACTGCTCAACGCACGTACACGACACACACACAGTGCTAAACACACAAAACACGCACCATGTCGAAGCCCGGGAGCGGGAACTTGGAGTCGTCGGCCTTCTCGGTCTCGAGCGCGTACGGCGCCGTGAAGACGATCTTGACCTCGCCGCTCTCGACGACGTAGCTCGCAGCCTCGTGGTTGCCCGTGCTCTGGTCGGACTTGGCCACGAGGTTGAGACCGAGGCCCCACTGGAACCGCTTCGACGTGTTCGTCGCGTCGCCGCAGTAGAACTCGACGTGGTGGAACTTCTGCACGTCGAACTTGTCGCTCATCGGGTTGTGGCGCACAAAGTTCTTGAAGCCCACGAGCTTCACGCGCTTGCTGGGCGACGCCGCGCCGTTGGTCTCCGTGCGCTTTCCGTTCGGGGACGACGACATGCTGTTGGTGGAGAGGCGAGTGGGTGCGTAGTGCGCTTCTTGCGTTGGCGGCTCGGATCGGAATCGAGAATGACGCGACTGAGCGCGTGCGCACGAGCGAGCATGCGAACCACCAGCACGAGAGCGAGCTGCTCGAAAGGGTTTTGCTGCTTATTGTTGTTTTTGTGCGCGGCGTGTTGTTCAACTTGGCGAAAGCGCGGAGGGCGTGGGCGGAGGCTAGCATACAGTGTTGGAGTGTAGCGAGGTGGGCGTTGATGGCAGTTGAGCGCTTTCGCTGTTTTCGTTGAGTTTTTGAGTTTGTGGGGATGCGAAAGTGAAGCCAACAGTAAACGAACTGATGGGAAGACCGTCCGATTGGCCAGAATTGGAGGCTCGAGCGTGGAAGAGAAAGGGGAAGGCAGCCTCTGAGATTCAGCTGCCTTCATGAAAGAGGTTTATATGAGCTGAAAGAGGGATATGAGTAGCGTATTCATATCATTTACTCTAGACAAACAGGTGCTTGCCATCTACAGAGATGCAAATACACCCACCAGATAGCTTCACTTTCGCTGGTGAAGACCCTGCTTCACTGAAGACCAGAAACTGAGGCGCGAAATCTCTCACAGAAGAAGACCACGCGGCGGTCGTCCACATCGCACTTTGAAAATGCCTTCTTCGCTCTTGCGACAAAAAAAGTAAGCGAGCACCACTGCCGCGACACGATTGCCATCACGACGACAAGCTGCTGGCTGGCTGCGGAGTGAACAATGCCGATCAATACCCTTCAGCACCAGTGATCATCGACCGCATTCACTCCCCACCACCAATGCGCTGGCAACTTGCCATCTTTGGGCACTGGACCGCCTTGATCGCTATCGCCAGTCCATCTGCTCATAAGACTCTGCACACACAATATCATGGAGCGCATCAAGTGCTTGCGATGTCCGTCAATGAAGAGGAGAGAGCTGCTATGCCAAACGCTCAACAGCCAGTACGAAACAGACCAAAGCAGAGAGAGAGAGAGAGAGAGAGAGAGAGAGAGAGAGAGAGAGCACTTTGATCGAGCTGCCAGATGGCTTCCCAACGCAAACCCACAAACCCACGGGAGGATCCTTCGCTCAACCTGCCGCGTGCTGGTGCTGGGCGATTTTCCGATCGCCCTGGAAGAGCGACCTCGCCTGGAGAACGGAAGGCGTACGAAGGCTGGAAAGATCTCAACGCCGCACGCGATACAAGGCGCTCGCGTGCGCCTTGTATCCATTCCATTCCCGTTCCCATGTCCATGTCCAGACAGGCAATGGGTACATTTGCCAGTGTGTTCCTGGGTTCAAAACGCGCCAAGGGTCGCCCGCATATCCTTCGACAGACACCCTTTCGGCAGCAGCAACGGGCGAGCTGAACTCACTCACTCACTCACGCGCTCGCGATCTTCTTCGGCCATTGCCCACGAGCCAGACGATGACAAGCAGCACTCTCGTCAACCAGCATGAGCGAACATTTTAACCCTTTCCACCCTTCCATCCAACCCAAATCTGCGAAAAATGGAGTCACGGGAATGGAAGTGGTGACGTAATGGATGCGAATGCCTCCCTCTCGCGAACAACCAGGCGGTCGATGCGGCCGAGTTCGCGACGACATGCTGCGCAGCGCAGCGTTCCTGGACGCGTCCCAGCCAGCAGACCGAACGGCAGCAAGCGACAGCAACAACAACCCCAAACGACATGAGGGGAAGAAGGAAAAGAGAATTGAGCTCCTCGCTCTTACCCACCACATCCACGTACAGCTACAGCACTCATCCGTCCTCGCCACGCGGCGCGCTCTCGTTGCCACCAACAGTGCGATCCTGTCGGCGTCGTCTGCGCGCGTGCTCGCTCTGTCATCGCCACTCGCTTGTTCACTCTCATACGGCGCTTGCTCTGCTTTCCTGCTTCTCCATCTTCTTCACTCTCAGCGAGACGTCTGCTCTGTCCGTCGCGACCACAAGTTCCTTTGCCCGTGGTCTGCTCTTCCGGAGTCGTCTCCTGCTCCTCGTCATCTCGCTCGTCACCTCCTCGCGTCGCTCGCTCGCTCTCGCGCTCACTGCGCTTGGTCCTTCAGATCGTCCCATATCTCGACAAAAAATAAAAACACCACCACCTTGCCTGGCGCATGGGCCAGGAACGAAAGGGGAAGCGCGGACAGCGCGCCGCAGCCAGCCAGCCAGCGGAGGAAGCGCGCCACCCGTCCCCTTTCAGTCTCTCTCTCTCTCTCTCTCTCTCTCTCTC